>JARYGA010061262.1:72876-94485 GCA_030545235.1 Helianthus tuberosus
AGCATTTATTTGGTTTCGGCTATTTTTTATTTTAAACCTGCTAATAATGTTCAAATACATTTAATTCAAACATGTATGTAAATTTCAAATTGAATAAACATTCCAGTTAAAATTACAAATCATAATGTCAAATACGAGAGTTATTTTAACTTAACAATTCAAAATAAAGTATGGTTTGAGACATTCTTCAATGTTTGTTTGTGATCCTTTTGAGCATAATATCTTTCTCTGCCTTTTGGTTCTTTTGTTCAATCTTCCTTTCTCTTCTTGTTTTTCATGATTTCCTTGACGATTGCGTTGAACTTTTATAGCTAAAGAATAAAGAAAAAGAGCTTTATTAGAACAACAAAAAACAATTCTCCACCAGATTGATCAAATCCACAACAGGAAAGAAAGGAAGAACAACAAACACTGCATTTTATTATTCTTCAAAATACCCTTTAGGCAACCATTATCTAATTATCACATCTTGAAAAAGCAAAAGCACACCCAATCACTAACTTATGCAACTTGTTTCTAACCTATTGCAAATAATCAATGAAGGCACTCAGCCATTAAACGTCAAAAGAGGTAACGCCTATTCATAAACAACAATAGGGTAACTATTGCCCTCTTTTTCCCTAAAAAAGGCGGAAAACTTACAAATACAAGCTCAAAATCGTGCAAATACCTAAATCCCTCTACATGTGACAAAAATACTTAAAAACGAACAAGGTAAAGGTAACCAAAATGTACCTACACATAAAAACTTGGTTGCAATTACATCAACAGCTTTAAGCAAAGAAGGTAAAAGAGCAGGAACAATAACAAATAAAATAAACTTACAATTAGTTCTAGAAGAGAGGCTCGAATTAGCTTATTAGATCACCTTTATGAGGCTCGGATCAGTTTAACAGATCACCGGTGGCCGGATGGTTTAATGTCATGATGAATATTTTTACTCTAACATTCGAATCCTCCGGAGACATGACAGTAAGTGAATAAAGCCTGTTGGAGTTAACACCATAATATAGTATCTAGTTCCATTATTCAAGCTAGTTGTTTTAATCTATACATATATACAAAATCATAAAAATAAGAAGTATATACAAAATCCCAAAAAAAATAAACAGTTAGGGAGGAAGGAAACATGTGGCAATTCAAATAAGAATTACCTCTCGTGTCGAAACTATTATCAAAAATTTATACGAGCACCTAAATGTAAGTGAAAAGTTAGCATGTGATAGCAAAAGACTAAAATACCAAGTAACCATTTTGTGAAACATGATGTACCCATAAAGAGGTGTTGATGTCAGTAGTTTCATTGCTCCCCGTAAGAGACATCGCTTGTTGCCTCAGACACATCTTCTCGATTGCTTTCTTGATCACCTCGTACACGCCTTTGCCCCCTCATAAATTTTGTGCTGAAAGATGATGATTATGAGTTTACGCAGACCCTTTACCCCGACTGACGACCTAAACCTATTCAGACCCAAACCAAAAGGACCAATTTTTTTTAAAACAGCCCGTTTTGACCTACGTAGTTTGGTTGGAACACGCAACAACCCATTACCCCAATATTTACATTTAGATGTTAAACATAACTGAACATGTCAATCATCATAACAAAAAAAAAATACAAAAATACGAACAATGGTAAAGAACACAAAAAATGAACAAAATAATACCTCTGTTCCACTAAATGTGGAGGCTTCAAACATAATATATGAATATTTATAACACACGCTTTTTTCATTGTTTGATACTGCAACAACCTGTGACGATATAACCATTCTTGTTGTAATTACATTCATCAAGATGAACCTGTGACGATATAATATAATCTAATTATTTTAATAAAAAAGATTTAAGAAGGCATATATAATGAAGAAGCCAAAAATGCTCCATAACCAACTTGGCAAAAACAACCCATATATCAAAGTTGTAAGCATGTTCAATACTTTAATCAAAAGTTCGAATATCACGAAACAAAACGAGCTATTGCTCGGATACTAGCATGAATCCTATAATGTGGTTTTCTAGTTGTTAGGTGACGATCAATCTCTTCCTTCAGCTAAATTAACAATAATTTAGAGCTTCAATCCGTATTCAGATAAATATTTAAACACAAATCATGCAACGTGATAATACGTTTGAGAAAAAAAGAAAAGAAGAAGCATAGCATGATAATACACAAATCGTGCAACATATAGCGCATCTTCGCTGTACAAATAGCCATCAGATTCCACCCTCTTGAAACCCTATCCAAAACAATGTATCTTTGCTATACATATTAGAAAACTTGAATTGGAGTGAGACGAGTACCTTGATTTTTGAAAGTTTGTCTCTAAGCCTTTGAAGCTGAACTAGCATAGCAATTAACCAGACAAAATCAACGAATTTGTATCAACTAGAGTTACAAAATCAACGAATTAGAGTTATCGATTAATTTCGTAGTGAATCAACGAATCTGTATCAACCAGAGTTATCTTTCAAATTTGTAGCAACGAGATAGACGAAGTTTATACAGAATTTGTTCCAAAATCTGCCATCAATTAACCAGAATCCGCATCGTGAGCGGAGTAATCAGTTAACCAAAATTTGCATTGTGAGCGGAGGAGTGGAGGTTGAAGCGGCCATCGATTAACCAGAATCTGTTTAAATTGATTTTTAGCCTATCAATTCACCATAAAACTGAACATAAACTCATATAGTTCGAAATAAGAGTTTAAAAAACATTAAATTGACAGTAAACCCTAATTAATCCTTGTGTAATGATGTATATAACTAACAAATATAAAATATACTCACATTTCTAATATTAACCTAAAATTAAACTCAATAACCTCACTTAAACCTTAGAAAACACAATTAAACAATAAAAACACTCACCGCTTTTCAATTCCTGAAGAATCAGTCGTTTGTGAGAGCCTATGGTTGTAAGAATCACGATTGTGAGAAGAATCCGCCGGTTGTGAGAGTCGCCAATGGGAGGCGTCGGTTGTGAAAGTCGTCGGTGTGAGAGCCGCCGGTTGTGAGAATCGCCAATGGATTCACAAAGTTAGAGCGAGAGATGGAGAGGGAACCGTAGATAAGAATTTGGGTGAAATTGCGGTGTTTTGCGATGTTATCAGAACGGGCGGGATATTTTTAGTGGGGAAGGTGTGAGATTTGGTGGTGGTAGTGGAAATGGAAAATGAGTTATTCACTAAAGTAAAAATGTTATTAGTAAATTCATATAAATTAAGTTGTACGTTGCTTTATTAAAATAAAAAAAAAAGTTAATAAAAATAAATAAATTACTTTATAATTTAATATGGATATGTAAATCATAAACTATATATATTTTTAATGTTTTTTCAGACCCATATTGAAACCTTAATTTTGATACCGGTTTGTAAACCATAAACTATATATTTTTTTTGTATTTGCGACCACCTTAGACGGTCGCAACTTTTGTCGCAACGTTTGTTTTTTTATTTTTCTCGTACTTGTGACCGTTTTCCGACCATTAGTCAACTGATTCAGGACTAAAAAATGCGGTCACAAAATTTGCGACCGTTTTTCGACCAAATTCAGATCGGTCATTAAATTTGCAACTATTTTGGTTTTGGTCGCAAACCGGTTGCTAATTTTGCGACCGCTTTATGTAGGTCGCAAATTGTGATCGCAATTGCCTAGTTTTCTAGTAGTGTTATTTTGTAAATATTTTAAGATAAAGTAGTAGTCTAAGGGTTAAACTTATCATTTTATGAAACTTTGAGGCTAGCAAAACCAAGATACTTAAATTGCAATAGAGTTAAATGCCTGGATAGTCCCTGTGGTTTGCCCTTTTTTCACCTTTAGTCCCTAACTTTCTAAAATTACAGCTATAGTCCCCAACTTTTCAATTTTCGTTCCCGGATAGTCCCTGTGTCTAACATCAGTTAGATTTCTCAGTTAAGAGGGTGTAAAATGACAAAAATACCCTTTCCTTAAAATATATAAAACTTTAATAATTAACATCTATTTAAATATTAAAAGACATCAAGTGGGTCCCACCCAACCCCTCAGCCAATCACCAACATCTTCAACCAACTTCACCTTCAACCATTATCTCCGGCCAAAACCGCTGCCAATTCTTCGCCGGCCAGAGTAATCTTCAAGCAATCACAATGCTTCGCCAAAACCACCTAAACCGTATGCGGACCGGTCAGTTAAGATTTCTAACGGGTGTGGTGAGTTCAAGAACACAGACTGTGCGGCCCGCGTTTGCTTATCTGCTTCAATCATATCCGATACTAACGAGGTCAAAACGTATAGACCGCTACCCGAAGGAAGAACACCATGGCTCGGTGAAAATTTTGCATAAGGCTGTAGAATCAAGAATTCTCCCATTGGTGCATACAGCAAATTTTGTCACAAAATAAACATATGTTAACTATTTCTGTCATAAAAAGGTGAAAAACACATGCAACAACAAAAACAAATGAGTGTTTTCTACCTAGTTATCGAGGCAGGGGTGATTTCAGAAATTCCCGTTCACTGCTTTAAGAAGCTCAGCTACACCACTTGGATACTCACAAATTTCAACTGTGTTACATATGAGATCATAAACCAGGCGCTGCAATGACAAAAACTGAATGTTGCAAGGACATTTAACTCTGGCCGGCGAAGAATTGGCGGTGGTTTTGGCCGGAGATAATGGTGGAAGGTGAAGTAGGTTGAAGATGTTGGTGATTGGCTGAGGGGTTGGGTGGGACCCACTTGATGTCTTTTAATATTTAAATAGATGTTAATTATTAATGTTTTATATATTTTAAGGAAAGGGTATTTTTGTCATTTCACACCCTCTTAACTGAAAAAACTAACTGATGTTAGGCACAGTGGCTATTCGGGAACGAAAATTGAAAAGTTGGGGACTACAGCTGTAATTTTAGAAAGTTAGGTACTAAAGGTGAAAAAGGGCAAACCACAGGGACTATCCAGGCATTTAACTCATTGCAATATGTAATATTTGGGGAGTGCTTATAAAAAAACCATTGCAATAAAGTAAAAGCTTAGGTGTGCATTTGAAAAAATCACCGACTTTCCAATTTAAGATATACTAGTAACAATGCTCGCGCGCGTTGCGGCTCGGATACATCGCAAACATCGAATGAATTAGTCCAAGCATTATGTGTCACGTTAACAACATGAAATCGAATTTGAAAAATCAGAAATGTTACACTTCTAACCGAAACATTAGGGGATAGGGGAGGGTGCACCTCCCGTCCCTTAAAACCTACGTCCCAATCTAATGTAATGATGATGGTTTGAATAAGTGATAGGTGGTTTTGTATGGTGGTGTCTCATAATTGTTGGAGATTATTCATGGCAGTGGAAGTGGTTAACTTTTAGTGCTTTATGCCATAGGTTAGAAAACTTGGGGGTGGTCGGTGGCTTTTGCCACCGACTTTCTCTTTTAAAATATAGTATAATTACTTTTTTGTTTATTTCGTGTATGTTAAGATAAATAGAATAACTGTTAAAACTATATTAGATAAAAAAAAATAGAGTTAATTGTCCACATGGTCCTAGTGGTTTGTAATTTTTTCACCTTTAGTCCTCACCTTTTTAAAATAGCATATATGTTCCATATGGTTTGCTCACTTGTTAGTTGGGTAGTCCCTAAAATGGATCAGCATTGAGTTATTTAGTTAAGTGTGTACAAGATTACAAAAATAGTGTAGGTCCTGATAAGGATCGTCGGACTACGATGATTTCTTGTTTCGGATGCCGTAACGAGCGAGAGAATGTATAATACGATAAAGATTCAACGTTTAACGGTTCAGTGTATTCGATTCAACAGAGTTTCGGTACAAGATTCAACAAATACATAACTTTCCGACAACTCTCTCTCACTACACTTTCTCTCTAGCTCATTCAAGCTCTCCGTTAGAAATGACGAACACGACTATTTATACTAACATATGATCCTATCGATAGAGTATGTGTAGGGATCGATATATGTTTATCGATAGGTGTTGATCGATATATGCTTATGCATCGATACACTTCATAACTGATCGATAGACATGAAGTGTGATTGGATCGATACACATGATCGATACATGTATTCATGTATATATCGATAGGTATAATAAAAGACATCGACTCAACATGCATGCTTTTATATTCACAAGGATGATGTCATCATTAGCCAACTATCCAACCATGTCGTTCTCGTGTCTTCGTCATTTGTATCTCTTTTTCCGGGTCGTACGACGGAGGAACGTCGTCGACTTCGGTCTCAAACTGAGCCACATCGATACAATTGTTTTCCGGATTTTAATCAGGGTTTTAGGAAGAATAGATTCGGGTTCCAACATTGGTCAATCAAAAATAAGATAGAAGCAAAATCTTTTGGCTTTCATAAAGTTTATATTAAGACACACCTAAAATCTTTTTGGTATTTTTCATTTTTCAAATGTAAAGACGGAAAGCAATAAATAAATATATACGGACACGGAATACAGTAAATAAATATTCACAGACATTCTTTTTGTGAATTTCAAGGGTAACAGAATTATATCAGTGTATGGTCATGCCAAAACACACTTGTTTTTCAATTAGTTAGCATTTAACTATGCATCCTATAATAATTATCGGTATTTTTGTCCACATAAACTCAACAATCAGATGTAATCATATGGCTTGGGGAACGCTTAGTTATGATTTATACTTACCGCTTGTAGGTCCCTAGAATGGATCCAAGACAACCTATTCCTTGTTGTATGATACACAAACAAGTGTGGAATCCAAGTTTGCATGCAAACCAAGTAAGAACACAATCAATACTAGAAAGATATCACTTCAAACATTCACTTGTATTGATTTCAGCAAAGTAACATTACACAAATCGACAAAATACTCTCCTACTCTCTGAGTGTGCTCTCTACTAAAATAGGGTGACATCTGATGGTATTTATAGAATATACCAGCAGATGCCTTACATTGACACAACATGTACCATCGATATACATCGATACACAAAGAACCACATCGATACATCACTATATCTATCGACACATGCCATCGATACACTATATCGATGTATGCTAATCGATACAGCCTATCGATATACAGAACAATACCTATCGATGTGTATCGATGTTCATTAAACATACTATTGTTAACCTGTGACATGAGGATTAATACGATAATTGTACAAAATACGATAAATAAATATACAAGCTACATACACAAAATACACTAACAAATAGCCTTCATCATCATCATACTCAGTAAATCCCACCAATAGCAAAGCTAAGGTAGGGTCTGAGGAGGGTAAGATGTAGACAGCCTTACCTCTACCCCGTAGGAATAGAGAGGGTGCTTCCAGTGAGACCCCCGGCTCGATTGTAGTTTTGTATCAAGCCTTGGACCTAAGACACATATCACTCAAACAATCGGGACATAGACTGATTGGTGCATGTACCCCCGTGTCTTTCAGCTATCAACGTCACCACATGATGCATGATTAACCATCCGCCGTTTTTAACGTTATTTTCACGAAATAGTAAAATAACGTTAAAGTTAGTACCATTTCACTTTTGCCCCCGAGCGCCCACACATATATACATTATATGTGCACACCGCAAGTGGGGCATTACACTAACAAATAGCCTTGTATATTGTAAAAGAAAAATTAAATTAAGGATATATTTAATTGTAAAAACTGAGTGGGTCTCACCATTTTAAAAGGAAATATTCACTAACACCCACCCACCCACGCCTAACCGCCACTACCACTGCCACGACCACCGTCGGCAACATCTCTACCTCTAGCTCCATCCACACCCACACCAACCCCTATCATCCCTTTTTCTCCACCCCTGCTAGTTACTCAACCTCTATCCTCTTCGCCGTCGGTGCCACGCCCACCCACCACCCCGCCTCCGTCCACACCCTCCCCCACCTACCACCGACCCTATTTCCACCGGGGACTACCCTATCTAACCCATCCACACCCACTCCCCGAAACACTTCACTAGGTTAACTGGACTACCCCGTTAAACCCTTGCTTCTTGAATCAAATCTGATTCGAATTTATCATCACGTAACACTGCTGAAAGTTCGCAAAACAAACATGTGTGGTTTAAGGTTTGTATCAACATCTTTTAGCTTACAAACAGGTGTGTTTGGTGCTTCAAGTTTGATTTTTTTTCTTATATTTGACGGATTGAGAATGGTTAATTAATTGATGTTGTTTTTGTGAGTTTTATTGTTTAGGTATCAGCATTTGCATTTGCATTTGCATTTGGTTCAAGGTTTAAGTTAATTGGTGGTGCGAATGAAAAGTTAATGTATCGTGAATTCAACTTGTTTAAGGAGTTTTTTGATAAGATTAAAGGTGACGTGAACAGTGTTGATTTTTAAATTTGAAGATGGAATTAGATTTTTATCCTTTGAGGATGAAGAGAAATTATTGTAGTAATTGCATTAGGTTTGGTTTATTAAATTAGCAACATGAAAACCTAAAATGAAGAAGGAAATAAAGAGTTCGTTGAGATGTATAACTTTCAACAGCAAGTTCGAGGTTTTGGTTAATTGATGGTGCTAATGGAAAGTTAATGTGTTTTATACAAACGCCCAATTAGAAATTATTGTTCGTGATTGAGCAATTTTTTATCTGAGTTGCAGGTTGTTTAGTTCAGGAATGGAGATGATGGGTGTGATTTGTTACTGGTGTGGAATGGAGTGGACGAGGAGACACATGAGGGAACGACGAGGGGTGGTTGTTTTTCTGGCGGAATTTCAGGCGATGTAGGTACTGCCGGAGTTTCAGGTGGATGGTGATGGTGGTGTCCTGCAAGAAGGAAGAGAGAGAGAGAGAGAGAGAGAGAGAGAGAGAGGAAGGGGTTTAATTTTACAAAGAGGTTTGGGACGAAATGTTGAGTTTCCCGGCAAAAAAAGTTCAGTTTTTCGGCCAAAAAGAAATTTTCCGGCAATAAAGGAGTTTTCCAGCGACCTTAATAATTGAGGCTTTTACTAGAAAAAAGGTTTCTAAAGGTCTGTAATAAGGTTACAAAGAGCTTTGTGACGAAAATGTTGTGTTTTCTGGTCAGAAAGGAGTTTTCCGGCCAAAAACGTTTTTCCAGCAACCGCAGACTAACGGTGTTAGAGTTCTGTTAGTCAGGGTCCATTGGAGGCCAATATATTAATAGTTGAGACTGTCATTGGTTATTTTTGAAGTTAGTACAGTTGGTAGCCAACGACGAACAATTGGTGACAAAAAGCGGTAGCAAAAAGGTGGCAAATCAACGGTAGCAAAATCGGTAGCAAAAAATAAAACGGTAGCAAATAGGTGGCAATAGAGCATTTGCTACGTGTGCTTTTACCACCTAGTTTTTGGTGGCAAAACGGTGGCAAAAGAGCAATTGCTACCGTTTTGCGACCGAAAATATGGTAGCAAATACTTTATTCTCTAGTAGTTGTCACCTACCATTTTTCTACGGATAAAAAATTTAAAAAGAAAAGAAAAATAATTAATTATTGTACGTAAAGGAAATTGGTTACATCAAGTTAAGTAATATTGAAACAAAAGTTCATTACAAATTAAAATAAGTTTAAAGTTTATTGACTTTTATCCTTAACATTAATACAATAACATTGTAATTCACATGTATGAAAAAGAATAAAAACTATAGCCATAACACAAATTCTACACACTTGATAGAATTCAATAAGGCCAACAATTTTTCCACCACATTGGTGTACAATGTATTGCCATATGTGCTTAACTTTTTTTGTGCTGTATTTTATGCTTTATTTTATGTTGTACCATTAAGCACCAACAAATATACCATCAAATAATGGGATTTGTTGGTGCTGTTCAATAACAGCACCATTAAATCTCCACACCATTAAATCTCCAAACACACCACCAAAAAATCAATGATGAAAAACAAGTCCCACCACCATTAAATTTTCAAACACACCACCAAATAATCAATGATAAAAAAACAAGTCACTGCACCATTAAATCTTTAAACACACCACCAAAAAATTAATATAGAACTAACACGTGTCAAATAACAACAAATCTACATAGCACCAAAAAAACAAATCTCCATAGCACTAAAAAATAAGACAAGAAAAAAATATAAAATTTTAATATTTTTGCAAAATTCCAGAAATTAGTAACATTTCCCAATATAATTCTAATTACACACAAATGCACATTCTCACGACAAAAGTTAACTAGTATTAAACAACTCATTTACAAAAGTCTCAATGTTTCCATGGTTGGTCAACTATAAATAGAAGCGTATCCCAGATCAGTAGCCACATCAACATGATACCAAGTTGCTGCTTTTGAAATGAATGTAGCGCTCTCTCAATTTTTGTGTGAAGTACAAAGTAGATCAGAAAACATTGATCATAGTGATAAAACAAACCCCAGGTCTTGGACTTGGACAAACTGCAAAAGCTACTAATGGATGTAGAACTTCGCATTCCTATCATTGAAGAAAGAAAAATTGTCTTAGAGACAAACACAAACAAATAAAAAAAATAATAAGAATTCTAGAATGAAGAAAAAAGAAAATAGCACATTCTCCTAATTACATGCTTGGTGCTCGTTAAAATCATATTTGACATGAATAAGTTGACTATGATGTAACCCTCGAAGCATGTCCCTTCTGTCTTCCCACCACTGTCTCTATTATATACGTCTACGAAAATCACAAACAATTCCATAAAATTTCGATGCGTATTAAAAGCAGACATGTTTCAACCCAAACCTGTTTAACCCATTACATAACACATCCAAGTTCCAATCCGCTCATCCTTCCACATCCCACATATATATAAGTAAGCAATAGTAGAAAACTCGACAAAAATGAGGTACCTAGAGAGCCATTCATCTATATGTACCGGTTTCTGTTGTGATAACATAACATCTGAGCCTTCACTCTTGCAACACCAAAATCAGCCACCTTAACCACCTGTATGCAGTTAGTCACCATAGAAGACTATGCATTGAGACTACAACATATCATCAATGAATTGTTGGACTTCTTAATCAAAATGCAGCAAGAATATGTCTATTTAAAATTTTAAATATACCAACTTAATAATATCTTTTGTAAATTATTCATTAACAAATTTGTAAAACTTATCATATATAATTCCAACTTATCTTTTTCTATTTCAGAATAATTAGCAATCACAGATGTAAGTGATGCGCATACAGGTCTTTCCAACAGCTCCAACGCCGACTGTCACACACTTTATGAATCGAGATGCACTCATCAAATCAAAACCAAAACAATAAACACAACAATAACTTCTCTAATTCACGTAACAACTTAAAACGCACAGAAACAACCTAAAAGGATAAAACTAAAACTTATTAATTGCAATTGCAATAACACAGATCTTGTAAAAATAAACAATAAAATTCATTATGTAGTGCAGATTTACCAGAAATAGAAGCGAATAAACAGATTTCTGAGCATCCACAACCGTATGAACCCTCAAATTGAAGGTCTCTGCATCGGAGCACCGGAAACGACGTCGCACAGCCGCTTAACCTCCATTTGCGGCTTATTTAAGTGTTTTAATCGAGAAACCAGAGGTTTTGATGACACCGCCAGACGGATTTCTCTCCTTCAACCACCGCTGGATGGAGTTATCTCCTGCAACTACCACCGAAGTCGTATAGGCTCTCTACCCACAGCAGCTTCACACTCCTCTAAATCATATATTGAGGCTGAAATAGGCTGAGAATAATAACAAATCACTTCATCATTTGAGCCTCTACATGGAGATTTAGGGAATACACAATGTTCACCTCGTTAACTGATTGAATCGGAGGAGAATCCATCCTTCAGATGGATCCATTGCACGAATTTTTAAGAAAGGAGACCACTAACACCGACTTTAGAAGGAATCAGATTAAAAAAGTTGTTTGTGAAGATGTAGTATTTTGTGGCAGATCTGGTTGGGAATTTGGAGGTGGATTTGTAAAAGTGTTTTGCAATTGGGGAGGGAGGGAATTAGGGTTTAAAATGGAGATAGGAGGGAGATAGAAATTTAGATGTGAAAAACTGAAATTTTGAAAAGTTAAAAGGAGGAAAATTAATACACACTGTGTAAAAAGTTTTTTGTAAAAGATATATATAAGGGGTTGTTCTTTTAAGAGTTAAATGCCCGGATAGTACCTGTGGTTTGCCCTTTTTTCACCTTTAGTCTCTAACTTTCTAAAATTACAGCTATAGTCTCCAACTTTTCAATTTTCATTCCCGGATAGTCCCTGTTCCTAACATCAGTTAGTTTTCTCAGTTAAGAGGGTGTAAAATGACAAAAATACCCTTTCCTTAAAAAGGCCAAACCACAGGGACTATCCGAGAATCTTCTTCATCAAACTAAAATCATTACTTCCTTTTCGGGCCACCTACAAATCAGTGAATTCCCAAACTGAAACACTCTACTAAACTGTATTTCACATATAAATGAATTCACTTTCCAGATCTGCAAGTAATTCTTAACAATCAACAACTAAACTAACAGAAAAATGCAATATAAGCAAATAATAACTAATTTACCACTGAGTGTACATATGGAGAACAACAGCCTTATCACCAGCGGCATTAACGATCGACCAAAACCTATCCTTATCGACTTCCGTAACCACACCGACCACCACCGTCATACCAGAGGCCTCCAAACTCGATCTCACCGTCAAATTCCTCAATTTGTTGGCGGTTTTACTACTCACCGTTTTCACTAGATTGAACGACCGGTGAACTTCTACGACGATGTTCGATTGCTCAGTCGGCCATGACGACGATGATATGGTTAGCGACGGTGGCGGTGACGGCGGTGAAATTGGGCGGAAGACGTGAGGAATTTGTAACGCCATTGTAGTGGTGGTTGGTGGAAGACGGTTATGAGTGAGTGTGTTTTGAATGTTAAATGGTTGATAAGTGATAATATGATATCTGGGTAAAGTTCTTGTACAAATAATCTTAACATACTAAACATACAAATTGAAGGAAAACTCAAAAAGACAAGGTGACATTTTTGTAATTATCAATAACTATCAAAGTTACTCTACAAATATACCTAAAAAAAACCTAACCCCCCCCCCCCCCCACCCCCAAAAACCTAAAAAAAACCTAAACCTCCCTCGCCCCCACCCCACCCCCAAAAACCTAAAAAAAAACCTAACCCCCCACCCCCCAAAAACCTAAAAAAAAACCTAACCCCCCCCCACCCCCCCACCCCTAAAAAAAAACCTAACACCCCCCCCCCCCACCCAAGCTAAAATGCTAAAAACTAAACCCCAAAAAAACCTAAAAAATCTAAAAAAAATAAAAAAAAAACACACAAATTTTTTTTTTAACATTTTTTTTTTAACATTTTTTTATTAAAAAATCGCTACTTTTAGTAGTAGCAAAAAAAAAAAAAAAAAATTTTTGCTAACAAATTGTAGCGATTTTTTAATAAAAAATGTTTAAAAAAATTGTGTTTTTTAGGTATTTTTGGTTGAGTTCACATTTGTATAGTAACTTTGATAGTTGGTGGTAATTACAAAAATGCCACCTTGTCTTTTTGAGTTTTCCTTCAATTTGTATGTTTAGTATGTTAAGATTATTTGTATTTAATCTTTTGCCTATGATATCTTGTTTAGATACAAATAAGTCAATTTATGTGAAATACGGATAAGTGAATTCACAAACATGGATTCGTGTGGTGCTTCTTCTATATCTGTTTTAATGGTGATGAAGAACAGAGTTAAATGCCCGGATAGTTCTGCGATTATAGCGATTCCGAAGTACGTCGGAGAGTCGGAAAAACAGAGTGACCGGAAAGTGAAGTAATGATTTTGTTTGATGAAGAAGATGCCAGGATAGTCCCTGTGGTTTGGCCTTTTTAAGGAAAGGGTATTTTTGTCATTTCACACCCTCTTAACTGAGAAAACTAACTGATGTTACGCACAGGGACTATCCGGGAACGAAAATTGAAAAGTTGGGGACTATAGCTGTAATTTTAGAAAGTTAGGGACTAAAGGTGAAAAAAGGGCAAACCACAGAGACTATCTGGGCATTTAACTCTTCTTTTAACGAGGCTTTAGAACAAATAATAAATTGATCACAGAAAATACAAATATATGTGTTTTCGTACAAGAGGGAAAAATATTAAGAGAGGGGGAAATGAATTTTGTGTGAGAGGGGAAAAATTTAAAGAGGGGCTATTTGAATTTTGGAAGTTTTTGTTGCTATTTTTAACATTTAGCCTTAAAAAATCAATTTTATAGTGTATTTTGGTGGTATTGATAACTTTCACCCTAAAAAAAATCAATTTTATGGTGTTGTATAAGTTGTGAGCATTTAATGGTGCTTTTTAATCTATTTTTTGGTGGTGTGTTTATTTATTAATGTGATAATGTTGTTATTTGGTGCTTTATATTATAAGATAGCACCAAAAAATGAAATTTACACCACCAAAAAATTGGTTTTGTACTAGTGACACTAGGTCCTGGCACATTGGCACATTTCCATGCATAGCTGAATCCCACCCAAAATTTGCACTACAGCATGATGGGGCACTGGGTATCGGCATTTGCGGTCCAGCTTTTTCACCATTCGCGGCGTCACTAGGTCCTTGTAGATTTGCTGTCATGCCACCGCCATCCAGGGGCGGACCCACCACCAAGCCAAGGTGGGCGGGCGCACCCCCGAGAAAAAAAAATTTTAGTGTAATTTTCCGAAGAAAACCCCGTCCGCACCCCTTGGAATTTTTCGTCCGCACCCCGTGGAATTTTTCATCCGCACCCCGTGGAATTTTTCGGTCGCACCCCTTGGAATTTTTCATCCGCACCCCTTGGGTAAAAAAATATTATGGATTTATATTATAATTTTTTTTTAGTAAAGTCTGATTTTTTATAAAAAAAACTACCATTATACTACTTAAACCTAAACCAAAGCTTAACCCATTAGTCCATTAGTCCATATCCATTATCCAATACCCAACAATAAACAAAAGCCCAATAGTCCATTAGTCAATTACCCAATAGTCCAATACCCAACAATAAACATTAACAATTTGCCCAAAAACCCCTTCAATATCCTCCCGCCCTTCTGTTTCTGTTCCACGACATCCTGCCCAGCGACTTCATCACCAAGCCAGCAGCAACAGCAGCCAGCGACAGTCAAAATTCCGGCCAGAAACTGACCGGAATCCGGCCAGGCAGCAGCAACACAGCAGCGACATCATCAAGGTTAGTTTTTTGGTTTTTTTTTAATGATTTTACTTGATGATTTACTGCCATAGATGATTTTTATGATGGTTTTTTTGATGATTTTACGTGATGATTTACTGCCTTAGATGATTTTTTTGATGATTATGTTATTTAGATGATTTTTAGGGGTGATTAAACAATTCTAGGGCTTGATGATTATGTTATTTAGATGATTTTTAGGGGTGATTTTTAGATGATTTTTGGAACGATGAATTTATGGTCATGGATGATGGATCAATATGATTGTGATAGGAACCATGAGTAGAGACGTTATGGCGCGAACTAATTGATTTGGATACTCTTCCTTCGGAATCCGACCCGACCCGATACAACCGATTTTTTTTACAAAGTTTGACGTGTTTGCCAAATATATAAATTTAGTTTGATGTTCTTTTGACTTACATGACCCGACCCGACCCGACCCGATACAACCGATTTTTTTACTTATGTACCTAGGGGTCTAAAATTTTTAAAAATCTTCCGCACCCCCATGGAAAAAATCCTGGGTCCGCCACTGCCGCCATCGATGTAACTAGCAGTTTCTTTCTGATCTTTCTGTTCATAATTAGCAGACAAAGGGGAGACCCTAAAACACCGGGAAGTAGTTGAGCAATCAAAATCTTCGCAACCACCCGAATCAAGACAGCTAGGAAGTGGACTGATCTCATCTACGCTTCTTTGATTAGCCATGATCTAGATCTTTAACTTTTGTGCCCCTCTTTTAATTGCTTCCATTTTTATACCCAGAGGCAACGACTCCCACTTGATTTGTAAATTTTGACCACCCAATCACCTTCTACTACCTATAATTGTTCAACAAGTTGAAGCTTTTTTTTTTCTTTCAGAATATTGCAAGGAGTTGAGGACTGAAGCCCGGAAACAAGTATGGCAATTAGTTGTTGTGATAAATGATTAAATTAATAACTTGGATACCAAATAATTAAATAACTTCACAAGTTGGTCAATGTATGTGTACCAAGGAACTCCCTTAGGCTAATGGTCAATATATGTATATATAAATTATTATATATATAAGTATGACAATACAATAGAAGTTAAATAACATGAGCCATAAGAACGGTTTCGATACATCAAAGAACTCGACGAAAAAAAAACTACATAAACAAAATAAGGGTGTTAAAAATTAAAGTCACGACCCTAAAATCTTATTTTCACTCCCTCTATACCGGTCGTATAGAATAATCTAACACCACAAATATTGGGTCGTATAATACTATACGGCTCACATAGATGCTGAAAATATTTGGTCATATAACATTTTATATGAACCGTATAACATTATACGAGTCGTATAACATTATACTAGTTTATAGTCCCTTGTGTTACACGAGTTGAATGATAAGATTGGTTGTATTCGAAGAACAGAATAATTACAAAATTTGAATTATTCTTGATATTGCGCATTTTGTCGATTGTTGTATGTCTGAGATCATCCTCAATCTTTTTGCCAAATTATTTTCCATTCACATATGCTTAATAAAATAAAAATAACACTCTCAATGGCGTAAGCCCAAACAAATTTTTATTTCTATTCATTGCCGCATGTTTGTTTATTGAGTCTTATTCTGCTTAAGACTCAAGTGTGAGTTGCAAACCAATGTGTATTATAATGTGGTTTTGTTCTCTTATTGAACTTGCAGCAGCAAACTAGATGATTATTTTGCTCAAGTAGTTGCATCTTAGCCAATATATGTTATTTTTTCTCGCCTTCTCTCGTTGGACCTTTCTATTTTGGAATATGAAATCGACAGCATGAGCTTGAAAAAGTGTCATTTTTTTGTTTGTAATGCAGGAACAATATTTGCTATGCAGGTTTGAAAGGACTTAATGGGGTCCCAGATGTTATGGAATGCTCATTTGTGGAATCAAATGTAACCGAACTACCATCATCTAAGGTACTTTCAGTACTATTATTTCTTACTACCATCACCAAAGTCTCTATTTCCTTTGTTCATTGCTATACTTATGAAAGTCAATATACCCCTTTCTCACAAGTTGATCGTGCATGAATATCCGTCATTGAGAATCCTAAACAGTATCTTACACCCAAATCTCTTGACCCGACAACCTGTTTATATAACCGGTTTACTCAGGTCATGTACCGATACATATCCGGTTTATGGTTCAAATTTTCGATACGACTAAGTAAACGGATTGTGTTCATGTTTGGTTGAACGTGTCACAAATTGCGACCCCAATGTTGATGAATACTGTAATTAACTAATTATCATAAAATGATTTTCTTTTCAGCAAGCCTGTGGAACCGATTGGCTGTATAAGTGCCTTGCTAATTCTGGTCATCATCAAGATCACCAGATCCGAGTGGCAAGAACCCTTCTAATAGTTGGGCAGGTACCACCATTACCGAAAATGTTGTTTATAATCCTTCGGTTCTCATACCACCTAGGGTTCTGCCCTTGCTTCATGATTTAGCTCAACATATGGTGCATGCTGGTCACAGTTAGCAGTCTTTGATTATTTACAGGTAAAAAGAACTATCTTTAATGATTCTTTTTTAAATAGTTGTTAGTAAAGGCATTAAAATGGAACGTCAAGTAGTTTGGGTAATAACATGTCAAATGGGGTATAATACTTTATTATTAATCAATAGTTAGTGTGCTAAGTTTACTTACAAAAATGGGTTGGCAGGTTCAACCCGACCTGAATCCAAAAAATCTAGACGAACCCGAATACAACCCGAACCTAAAAATCGTGTCATACATATGAACACTCAAACACGACCCGAATATTAACGGGTTGACCCGAACACGACCCGTTTAACTCGAATTTTTATATATTTTTTTTTATTTTTCCAGAAAATTAATATATTACAATAAAAATAAAATTGATCCTCGCTTGCCTTCCAAAAAAAATGTGTTCGTTTTTTGAGGTTTCTAGACGATATGTGTTGATTGTTGAACTAGAAGATTTGAGAACTAAACAAGAAACACCCCTAATAGATAGGTGAACCGGGTTAAAAGTCGTCGAAACTATACTCAATGCATAATACCTCAACTAAATCGCCTTTACATGTGCAGGTTAGCCCAAGCCTGCCCTGTTTGGCCCGTACAAAAATATCCGCTATGCCCTGAACCACTTTTTGGTAAATTAATTCTAGATAAAGAACTTGAACACAATACTTTGACTTCCTGATCTGCAGAGGTCATTACTTGGGAATATAGCTCATTTCAATCTAAGGGCTTTAATTTTCTAAAGTATAATAATTAAGTTTTACCTGGGTTATATATAATTTGTGATAACATGGTATTGAATCTGTAAATTGTGTGATGACGCCACAGAGGAATGTATTTAGGCCCAACAAGTACCCCCCTCCATGTACCAAATATATATGATATTCGGTACACTTATCCTTTGGTTGCCTCATGTACAAATAAATTTATTCAACATTTGATATAGTTGTAATGCATGCTCATTGAATATGAGTTCTTTTTATCTTTTCTCTAGAACTAATAAGTCAATATTCTTAACTGTTGTAGGTCATTTGCAAAGAAAACTGGAACTCCACAACAAACTGTAAATGATCCGAAAGTTGAAGTTCCACCACTGTCGACCATGAGCGAAGATAATTACGTGCTCAAGTTCCCAGGAATCGAGGAATACTTGAAGAGTGGGGAGGTTAAGAAGTATGTGCCAAATATGGAAACTATATACCTTGCCAACTAGGTGTAAATGATCCGAAAGTCATTTTGTTCACGAACAGTTCCCAAGTTAGGTTAATCAACTCATACTGAATTTTCGCACTCGCATGAAGTATTTATCAGTGCAGTGCATGTGTTTGTTCATGTTATGGAAATGTATATAGAGAAAAAAGGCTTTGTTCGTGTTCTATAAAGGTTTATTACATTTTTGATAGCTTCATTCTATTTGATTATGTTTGCTTAAATACTCATGTTGTTTTGTCTTAGTTAAACCCAAGCGTGCCGGAACGCGCACATGGGTATAAACCTAGTTAACATTAATACAATGAAGTTGTTATTAACATGTATGAAAAAGAATAAAAACTATTGCCATAACACGATTCTACACACTTGATACAATTCAATACGGCCAACAATTTTTCCACCACATTGGAGTACAATATATTGGCATATGTGCTTCTTGTTCTTCATTGACACTGGGACCTGGCACATTTCCATGCATAGCTGAATCCCACCCAAAATTTGCACTACTCCACCACGATGGGGCATTGGGTTTCGGCATTTGCGGTCCAGCTTTTTCACCATTCACGGCGTCACTAGGTCCTTGTAGAGTTGCTGTCATGCCACCGCCATCGTTGTAACTAGCAGTTTCTTTCTGATCTTTCTGTTCATAATTAGCAGACAAAGGGGAGACCCTAAAACACCGGGAAGTAGTTGAGCAATCAAAATCTTCGCAACCACCCGAATCAAGACAGCTAGGAAGTGGACTGATCTCAGCTACGCTTCTTTGATTAGGCATGATCTACTTCTTTAGCTTCTGTGCCCCTCTTTTAATTGCTTCCATTTTTATACCCAGAGGCAACGACTCCCACTTGATTTGTAAATTTTGACCACCCAATCATCTTCTACTACCAAGAATTGGTCAACAAGTACAAGTTGAAGCTTTTTTTTTTCTTTCAGAATATTGTAAGGAGTTGAGGACTGAAGCCCAGAAACAAGTATGTCAATTAGTTGTTGTGACAAATGATTAAATTAATAACTTGGATACCAAATGATTAAATAACTTCACAAGTTGGTCAATGTATGTGTACCAAGGAACTCCCTTAGGCTAATGGTCAATGATTAAATTAATACCCATAGGCAACGACTCTGATACGGAGACCCTCAATGACCTGTTAAACAACCAGTCAAGCCATACGATAGCAATACTAGTCAAGTCTCCATGTTCCCGTGTTCTTTTAGTTTTGGTCATGCATATTTCCCATATTCACATTAGTTCCTGATCACATGTTGAGGGCGGGTCCTAAAAATTTTTGTTGTCCTGTCTTAACGAAGTAAATAATGTAACTTGTATTAACCAATGATTAAAGTTATAACAATAAACATTGCAATTACCCAGATGACAATAAGCCTTAAAAAAATACTATAAACATTGCAAAAAATTGACAATAAACATCTAAAGTTATAGCAATAAACCAATCAGAATATACTTAAAAAAAAAGATTTTCCCAAGATGAATTTCATTATCCACATGATACGTACATATACAAGAATGGACCTAATTTAGTGGAGCAATTAAAGCTCAGATCCATAAATAGAGCTAACTAATTTGACTGAGAATATTTTACAAAAACAGGAATACTAATAATGCATAAATAATACAGTTAATACACCCCCTCAGTTTGAGCAGTAGGTGGACGGATGCAAAAGCTGGATCTAAAACGCGTGAACAGTTGAGGTGGGAGCCCCTTTGTAAAGATGTCTACGTACTGAAATCGGTTACGAACGACGCCAATGCAAACTTTTTTCTCTAACGAAGTGAATGTCAAGTTCAACATGTTTCGTACGCTGATGTTGCACGGGATTTTCACATAAGTACATGGTCGAGATGTCGCAATATACTATTGTTGCATGTCCAGTTGGAACGAATAGTTCTAATACTAAGTTTCTAAGCCAGCTTGTTTCGGCCACTGCATCCGCGACCCCATGGTATTCGGCCTCGACGCTTGATCTAGAAATAGTTGGTTGTTGTTTGGACGACCAAGACACCAAGTTATCTCCTAAGAAAACACAATGCCCGGATGTGTTGGAAATATTTTAATCAAACAGTAAATTAATATAAACTTTATTAATTACCGAGTTATCAGCCAAACCAGTTTATTCCAACTTGAGCAAATTGATTAAAGAAAGGTAGAAGGAGACTGTCCCGTTATCGGACGAATTTAAAGAACACGCAAAAATTAAAACCAACCTGGCGATTAAGAAAGAAGATCCTTGAACTGCATGGATGATTCCTGTCCTTAAAGGATTTTACGCGCTCGTATTGCTGTGAGCTGCAGCGTAAACTCCCAGGATTTAATGCAGAACTGATCCGGTATTCCAACAGCAATGGAAACTAGTAAAAACGCAGAAGCTGGAGAAGAAACTGAGAAGGCTGCGAAATTGTGTGTGTTGAATGGGTAGCAGGAGGTTTTTATTTATAGCCTGTGATCATACCAGAGAATGAGAAAACGGGGAGTGGGATAATCATCCAGAACCAAATTCAGTAGAACCAAATTCAGTTGCTGGAGATATCCCATACGAATTCGAATTACTAGAGATAATGAGATAACCCCCACTTTTTTCGAATTCACCTCTATCTCCTTATCTCATTCGATCCACAGATCCGACACACCTGAA
>JARYGA010061262.1:94685-114685 GCA_030545235.1 Helianthus tuberosus
TCGCGTCCGGAAGTACGAGGTTGACGGGGATATGTCTTAGACATGCCCCTGGAGGCCAAATCGGTCTTCTTGTACAGAGAAAGTCTCATTCAAAAAAAAAAACTAATTTATGTTTAAAACTTTAAAATTATTTAGTTAAATTATTAATTTATTTGTTTAACTAACCGAATATCGAATAAATTTCCGATTTTTTTATAGGGTTAGGAAAATCTTTCGGTGTGAATAGTTTTCGAGTTTCGAGAGTTAGGATCCGAATTCAAAACGGGTCGAATTTTGGAAACCCATTTTGACGGATGTTACAATATGGCTGAATCGTTTAATCAGTTTATTCGCTTAGTAGCCTTATCAGAGTATACTATGTTAGGCTGCTTTTTAACCCACAGATCCGACGACGGTAAACGGTTTAGTAAAATTGATAAGATGTTGGTCTGTCCTTCGTTTCTATCCAAATGGTCGTCTGCAGTTCTAACTGGTCTGCCGAGATATAGGTCTGATCATCGACCTCTTTTTTTAACATGCAACGAGGTAAAGTTTGGAAATCCTCCTTTTCGGTTCTTCAATTCCTGGCTGAATGAAGACAGTCTGCAGAAAATCGTTACAGATTCGAACATAGTATTTCAACAGCCTAATCCTCCGGATAAGTTGTTGGCTCAGCGATTGAAAGAAGTCAAAATGGCAATCAAACCTTGGAGTAAGAACTTAAAAATTCATGACGGAAAAATCATAAATGATCTTGCAAAAAAGATTGGAAATTTAGATCTTAAAGCGGAGTCCACATCCCTTTCGGAGGAGGAGAGTTCAAACAGGGAACTGTGGGTCAAAACGTTGGCTGAAATTGAAGATAATAATCTAGAGGATCTCAAGCAAAGGGCGAAGGTAAAGTGGATAACAAAGGGGATGAAAATTCTTCCTTTTTTCATGGCATAATCAAGAGTCACCAAAAACACAATAGAATAAACGGCCTCATTTTTACTAACATTTGGGTCTCGGAACCATGCTCTCTAAAGGAGGAAATAAAGACTTACTTCGAGAAATTATTCAAAGAGGAAAACCAGGACAGGCCGGGTTTCATTAATGATGGGTTTAAGGTACTTTCTTTGGAATAATCAGCCATGTTAGTTAAACGCTTTTCCAAAGAGGAGATCAAGGAAGCAGTTTGGGAATGTGGTGGTGATAAGACTCCGGGCCCGGACAGGTTCACTTTCAGCTTCATTAAGCACTTCTGGAACATTCTCGAAGCTGATTTTGTTTCTCTTTTTGATCACTTTTATGTGTATGGCAAACTAAATCGAGGTTGTAATTCGAGTTTTATCACGTTGGTGCCAAAATCTGCTAACCCACAACGCATCAATGAGTTTAGACCTATTAATCTTATAGGTTGTATATCGAAGTTAATCTCAAAAGTTTTGGCTAGAAGATTGAAACGTATCATTGGGTTTTTGGTGAGTGAATCTCAAACAGCTTACATTGAGGGGCGTAGCATATTGGACGGGCCTCTAATAATGAACGAGCTAATATCCTGGGGTAAGAAAACAAAAAACAAAATGATGTTGTTCAAAGTCGATTTTGAAAAGGCCTTTGATTCCATCAGCTGGAAGTTCTTGGACACAACACTTTCACAAATGGGGTTCCCCGCCTTGTGGCGGAAATGGATTATGGGTATATTATCATCTTCGAGATCCTCCGTACTAGTAAATGGCTCACCTTCACAAGAGTTCAATATTGAACGTGGAGTCTGGCAAGGAGGCCCGTTATCACCATTATTATTCATTCTTGCAATGGAAGCACTACACGTCGCTATGGTCACGACAAATGCTCATGGAATCTTTAAAGGTTGTAAAACGCCGGATAATGGACCTATCATCTCCCACCTACTATATGCGGACGATGTCTTGTTCGTAGGAGAATGGTCGGATTCAAATCTTCATAACCTTTCTAGATTGCTTAGATGTTTTCATTTGTCATCGGGTCTTAAAGTTAATTTCAATAAAAGTCAACTATTTGGAGTGGGTGTACCTATCAAAACGGTTGAACAAAAAGCCTCAATCCTACAATGCAAAATGGGAGTGTTTCCATTTACTTTTCTAGGACTCCCGGGTGGTGCTAACATGGGCCTAGTAAGGAGTTGGAAACCGATAATTGAAAGATTTGAGGAGAAACTTACATTATGGAAAGCTAGAACATTATCTTTTGGTGGCAGGGTGACACTCATTGAAGCGGTTCTAGGTAATCTCCCATCTTATTACTTATCACTTTTTAATGCACCTATTCATGTCATAAAACAACTAGAAAGAATTCGTCGTAAATTTATGTGGGGTGGGTATATGGAAAAAAATAAAGTAAGTTGGGTCCCATGGTTTAAAGTAGTAGCACCAAAAAATGATGGGGGATTGGGGATAGGTAGTCTTGACTCTACTAATAAAGCTCTTATGGTCAAATGGTGTGTGCGATACAAAAACGAGACTTCTTCGTTATGGGCAAGAGTAATCACAGCCATTCACGGTGGGGCCAGATGTCAATACTTTATTCCGTTGAAAAGTTCTCTTGGTGGGATATGGAAGTCCATTGTCAATATGGGTCGGCTAACTCAAAATCAACCAATCATTGTTCAATATAGACTAATTCCGAAAGTGGGTAGAGGAGACAAGACCTTATTTTGGCTGGATAATTGGGTGGGAAACAGAGCACTTCGTGACAGATTCCCCAACCTTTATGCTCTGGAAAGCGAGAAAGGGTGTAAAGTTTCAGATCGGTATAAATCCAATCAAAACGCAATCGATTGGTTTTGGGGCAGCAACAATCTACTGACAAATGAAGATCAGCTCCGTGAATGGGCTGATTGTATTTCAGCCGTAAAAGAAGTTACCATTCAAGAGACATCTGATGTTTGACTTAGGAAGACAGGCTCGGCGACATCTGATTTCACGGTAAAGACGATTAGAGAAGAGTTGGATCATATCGACATCTTGAATGAAACTAAGGTTCTCAAATGGCTTCACTGGATTCCTAAAAAGGTTAACTATTTTCTTTGGCGGGTGGTACTCGATAGAATTGCTACTAAAGAGGCACTTCAAATCCGAAGAATCCATATGACAACTCGTATTTCAGAACTTATCTTTGTATTAATGTAACATATGTGGATCCTATGTGATTATGTGAATTTTGATGATTAATGAAATGTTATGTTTGATATGTGTTATGTGTAACGAATGTATGTATATAAACGAACCGATCGCACAACACAACCCGATCGTACAAGCCCTGTTGGGCCGCACAACTTGTACTCGAATCAAAAGGGCAGCCCAAGTTTGGGCTCGGCCCACTCCTCCATGCGCATACACATATCCTTAGGGAGTTTTGTTTTGCATTTGTTGCAAAACAAGAACACACACAAAACCCTAATACCTCTCCCTCTCGAACCCAACGGCAACAACACCCTTTCTCCATCGAGGGTTTTCTTGATTTGGATTACCCTTTTTGTTCTACCTTCTAATCGGTAAGTGTTCTTATTATTGGTTATATGATTTGAACGATGTTGTGATTGAAGTGATTCTACATGACAGCCTTAGGATGCTTTGTAATTGATTGTAATGGAACTTAGAGATTTTTATTCGGCTCACATGTGTATGATTAGATCATGATACGAATTAGTAATCGGATAATGTTATAGATGATTAGAACCGAATATAAGTAAGTCGGCTGTGATGTGTTTGAACTAGGATGATATGTGATGATCCTAGTGTTAGATCCGATTGAATGTTATGATAGGTTGTTTTCATGACTCGGATGTTTAATTAGGGTTCATGTGAATTTTGTGGTAAAAACCTTGTTTTGATCGATATATGGTTTGGTAAGAAACTGTTGATTGATAAACTGCAAATATGGAAATTATCAATAATAGAGTAACTGATTGCATGATTTAAGGAAATACATAACCGATCGTACAAGACCAGTCGCACAAGTGCAATCACACAAGCTCTTGAATCACACAAGAGCTCAATCGCACAAGGTCCCTCTCGGTCGCACAAGATCAGGTCACACAAGACCTGATCTGATCGCACAAGGTGCATCGCACAAGCCGGGTACAGTCACATTAAACACAGAGTACTGTTTTGTATGCATGATCGCACAAGACCTTGTGGATCACACAAGACAGTGCCGATCGCACAAGGCTTGGGCCACACACACGAACACTTGGGCTGTTGGGCCTCAAAGCCCAAAACCCAATCGCACAAGGCTATTGGATCGCACAAGTTACTTTTCTGCTACCTGTTTGGGCCGTGTACATGTTGGGATTGTTTAATTGGGCCGGGTATCTTTGGGCTTCAATGGGTGAATCGCACAAGGCTGTTAGACTTGTGCGAGCCCAATCTTTTGAATGGTACAAGTATGAATATGTTATGTACTTGACTGTTAATGTGTTGCCATGATCAATACGTGTTCGTAATCTGTTAGCTTATGTGTAAACATATGTGCACTACTTAAACCTAGACCTGACTTGTATGGTAACCATGTTAGGACGTGGTTGACCACATATAGCTCAAGTAACCTTTTTGTGTATCTGCCGAGCAAACCAAGGTGAGTTCACACTCTTACCAAGGCATAGGATTCCCGGTGGGTTGGGAATGGGATTTAATAACTACTCGTACTTTCATTACTACTAGACTACTTACTACTGTCCTCGGATGAGAAGGGCACTTACGTAAAACCTACGTAAACTCATACTTACTACTGTCCTCGGATTGGGAAGGGCACTTACGTAAAACCTACGTAAACTCATACTTATCACTGTCCTCGGATTGGGAAGGACACTTATGGATACGACTAGTCTAGTAACATACAACATGGGAAGCCCCCACTAACTAAACAAACAACTGGCCTAGTAACATACAACATGGGAAGCCCCACTAAATATCGTGAAAAGGTTTGGGAATCAAGGATACTGGGTAATACATGGTTATGAAACGAACTTACGATTTCTGGAACGAACTCAATAACTGACAACCAACTGTGAACTCGCTCAACTTTGTTGTTGACTCGTTGTTACATGCCTTGCAGGTCGATAGGTACTCATGGAGCTTGCACAGGGAGGCGCGGTCGTTGTGGGACATGGACAGTGTGTACCATGTTAAAACATTCACATTATTTCAAACTTAACACTTATGTTTGGGTTTTACATTTATGCTTCCGCTTGCAACTTAAACTATGTTTTGTTTAGACACCAATTGTATTGTGTTGGATTTTTATATACTACTTACATGCTTGTTCAATATAATTGGTGGCTTGATCCTGGTCAGTCACGCCTCCAAGCGGTGGTACTCCGCGTGTGGATTTTGGGGGTGTGACAGATTGGTATCAGAGCCATTGGTTATAGTGAACTAGGTTTTAAAAAGGGAAAAGCTTTTTGATAAAACCAGACTATAACCTGTACAGTGCTCAACGATCCACAACGACGCTTCGCTCCACGTGCAAGACTCAACATACTAGGTGATATGATTTACGTTTCTATTGCCTGCTTGTTAGTTTACATAGAACATTGCTCATGGTATGTTTAGATAACGTAGTAACTACTGTTTGCAACATTGAGTGCTTACTCTCTTCTGTCATACCACTCTTACGCACTTTCGCGACACCTTTCTTACTTGTGTTTCCTTCGATGTGAAGATCATGAGTGGGCGTGTGAACCTAACTCAAGCCCAGCTAATGGCTCTTATCAATGAACAAGTTACGGTAGCACTTGCAGCCGCTCAGGAAGGAGGTATAACCTGCTATTCCAAACCTATCCTAGGATGTTAGATCCTACTCTCGTGACCCAACTCTCGCGCTTAACCTTGTCTTATCTTTCTCGTGCAACAGGTCAGAACGCTCAGCCACCCGTATGCACGTTCAAGACATTCATGGACTGTCATCCTACTACTTTCAACAGCACTGAAGGAGCTGTAGGCCTCCTCCACTGTTTCGAGAAGCTCGAGTCGGTCTTCGAAATGTGTAAATGCCCTGAGTCTCGTAGGGTGAAGTATGCTACTGGTACTCTCGAGGGCATAGCGCTCACGTGGTGGAACGCTCAGGTTCAAATGCTGGGGATAGTTGCTGCTAATGCCACCCCATGGAACGACTTCAAGGAGCTGATCAAGCGAGAATACAGTAATCGTGATGACATCCACAAGCTGGAAGTGGAGTTCTTTAACCTGAAGATGACAGGGTCGGAAATTGAAGCGTACACAAAAAGATCAAACGAGCTGGCAATTTTGTGTCCTACTATGGTGGATCCTCCCATCAAGCGTATCGAGCTGTACCTCAAAGGCTTAGTACCAGAGATTCAAAGCCATGTGACTTCTGCTAACCTTGCTACCATCCAGGATGTTACTCGTCTTGCTCATCATCTCACAGACCAGGCAGTGGAACAGAACAAGCTGCCTAAGCGTATAGGTGCTACTGCTACTACTACTTCTGCTATTCCCAGTGACAACAAACGAAAATGGGATGGAGCCTCCAGCAAGGGTTCGACTACAGTTCAGTCCCAGCCACAGCAGCGAAAGACTGATGACTACCAGAGTCCTGGTCAACAATCTTCTGGTAGTCAAGGGCAGGGTGGATATCGAGGAAACCACCCAAAGTGCAACAAATGCAATAGGTACCACAGTGGTCAGTGCAACAAGGGACGTTGTCAGAGGTGTCTCAAGATGGGTTATGAAGCCAAGGATTGCAGGAGCTCACGGCCTGCAAATCAGAATCGTCAGCAGCAGCAGCAAGCACCACAGAATCAGCCACAGCAACAGCGCAACGGGGGATGCTATCAGTGTGGCGCTGAAGGTCACTTCAAGAGACACTGCCCGCAGTTAAATCAGAATCAGAATCAGAACCACAACCAAGGAAACGGGAACAATAATGGAGGCAACAACGGGGGTAACAATGACGACAATGACGCCAGGGGACGCGCGTTCGTGATTGGTCAGGGAGATGCTAGGAATGATCCTAACATGGTGATGGGTAAGTTCCTTCTCGACGACTTTTATGTTACTGTTTTATTTGATTCGGGTGCCGATACCAGTTATGTGTCTCTAAAAGTTAGTCAAATGCTTAAACGCACACCAACACTTTTGAAAACCAAGCACATAGTAGAGTTAGCAAATGGTAAAATGTCACACCCCGACTTTCCACGAGTCACCGGTGGGCCCGGTGGGGAGTATCGTGACGTGGTTGGCAACATAATAGTCAAACAACACAATTATATAAATGCACAGCGGAAGCAAAAGATAATTATTATTACATTTCCGAATATAAAGTAATATCCAGTATTACAACGAAAAGTAAAGGATCCACAGGCGGATCTTAAAACATATCATTTGTTCAACAGACTTTAGACGCCTAGAACTTGCAAGATTCCTTATTAGCGCCCTGAGCTTCCAGCCAATTATGTTCAGTACCTGTCACTTAACCCTTTTGGAAAATACGTCAGTTTTCACTGGTAAATACACTCAACCGACTCATTTGAAAAGAGTTTAAGAAAATTGATTTGAATGTACGTGGCACAAAATATCTTTTATAATTTGATTAAAATGCACAGAGGCAAAATTAACCTTTTTAACTTGGAACAATTATAGTTATAACCTTGTATACAGATTTACATGTTCGTTGTACGTTCAGGGCCCGATGTAGAAACCGAGTCAAGATTAACAGACACGCCACAAGTATAGGCCCACAAGAGAGTGAGATACCGTTATTACTTAGTAACTGTCAGGTGTATGCCTACACCCCGTACCTAAGACGTGGCCATTTTATAATACAATGATGTCAAGGATATCCGGGACATGGTCATTAACCCCTAAAGGCTTTTATTTCAAACAATACAGATTAAAGCGGGTTACCTCAATAATTTAATCACATTACGACTAAACATTCAATACCCGACCAAGCGGTTTTATTTATAATACCGTATCCCAAGCCCGTATAGGGAAAATAAGTTAAGAGTATTTACCTGAGCTAGCTCCTGTCTTAATTAGCAAGAATCTAATAACTCAGCCGTATTCACTTAAGTAAGCGTAGGTACCATTTACCGAAATGCTCTAGTCTGGAATGATGGTATAAATAATCAATTAGAATGCTAACGGGTCTTTAATTTAGCTTAAGCTTAGACCGGTTAGTCTTAAGGGAATATACGGTTCAGACGCATGATTAAGCGAAGACCGGAATAGAATGTGTTTTAGACCCGACAAGTTTGAAGACTTGTCTTAAATGGGTATTTTATACACATTCTGGATTTTGAGATAAAACCGATAAGGTTTGACCCGTTTTGGCTAATTTATGTAAACTTGTTACATAAACCGAACCGTACGCGAAATAAGCGTAACGGGTATCCGTAAGAGCTATATACAGGTTTCCTAAGTTAATATGCTTCAAATATGTTGTGACATCAGTAGGATGTCTTTCATTATGCCCGAAATGAATTTAAACACAAACTATGCCCCGTAGGGGTAGTTTGGTCATTTTAAAGGTTGTAAAAGAGTTTAAATGTTTAACTGAGTTACCGATCTGATGTAAACAGAAAACATACTCAATTTGATAAGTTATATCAGTAGGCTAAAGCATATATGTGAAATTTATCACTTATAACCAAACTATGCACCGAAGGGGCATTTTGGTAATTTCACATAAGCCGAAAAGCTCAAAACTGAAGTCTGAGTTTATCAACCTTTGCTTACTGTTAAAATATCATAATTTGCCGCATATATCAGTAGGTATCAACCCGGGTATGTCCAATATGATTTTAAGACATACTATGCGTTAAAAACGCTAATTATGGCGATTAAAGGCCATTTCCGGGTTCGATACTTAAATCTGATATTTTTATATTTCCAGAAGGCTTAAAATAATTTATTTATCATATGTGATCAGTAGCAAAAGTTTGGAGTCGTTTAGATAAGTAAAACTCATTTTATGGCCCGTAAGGGCAAAACCGACAATTACCGGATTAAGCCTACGACTACTAGTTATGCTCAGCCTAAAATTAATTACAAATCTTTAAAAATCCCAAAATAATATATTACATCAGTGGGTATTAAGTTTGATACCAAAAAGTAGGCTTAACTAGGCTATACGCTAATTACGCCATTTTATTAACATAAAGCTTTAATTTTGCGACATTGAGCATAACTCTTAATCTACAAGTCAAACTGATGTCAAACTTTGCATACAATTTTATATATCAGTAACTAAGGTTTCTACACTTTTACATTTTCATAAATCACGTTTTAAGGTAATAAGGGCATAACGGTCAACATATGAGCAATTAACGGAAATATGCATATTAATTGGATAACTAGTGAACCAAGGTGTATAATCACAGAGGGTTGTTCTAACATGTATCCTAATCCAATTAAAGCTCTGAGGCATTTCTAAAACATACCTAAATGGGTCAGAACTGAAAGTCAAAGTGAAAGTCAAACTATGTGACTTTCGGTTCCGAACCGGGTCTAAACAGGAAATAGTCAGGTTGAACATGTTCGGACATGTTCTTACACTTATTACTAAGTTATAACAATGATCAAACAGGTTATATATGTTCTAGATAGCTAATTATGCATAAATGACATTTTAAGCATCCTGTTGACTTTTTACTTAAAAGTTTGACCCGACTTTTGACCTGGTTAGAGTGGTGATCTGGGGAAACCCTTTTGAGGTTTTATTACCCACATAAATACCAACTCATAACTACTTTTAATTCGAGATATGCCTGAGCCATTATTGACTAATCTCGAAGTCAAACCGTAATTACGACGGTTTGACTTTTAGCTAATTAACCAAGCTAAACTCAAACAAAGAAGAACTAGAAGACTTACAAGAGTCCTATGCACGACTTAAGATCAAATGGACCTGCTTGAGAGCTCCAGGAATGATCAAACAATGCAGATGAAGTGTGAAGAGTTGTGTTGCACAAGGTGGTCTTATATAGTGGTTTCACTCACCATAAGTGATTGACAAACAAGTCTAGCACTCACCACAACCACCATACACATGTCCCTAGTGCTCTACTACAGTTAGGGGTCGCCCACCATGTGAGAAATGCGTTTAAAAGTCGAGTTTCCGCGAATACAGGGGCCTGTCCCCGTTTTCTGCATCTGGGCCTTGGACGCGGCCCGCGTCCCATTTCCCCGAATCCAAAGCGGGCCGCCTGGCCTGTTTAAATCTGATTTTTGATTTTTTTCTTGTTTTCCAACTTGACCTTTGGCTTCACGAAGGGGTAATTAGGGTTATTTCTTGCATTTTGACCCCCTTATATTTACCCACAAGGGCTTTAGGACTTATACCCACTTTGCCAAGTCCCTGAACACTTCCGGTTAACCCGAAAAGTCTTAACTTTCAATGTTAACACTTTAACCCCTCGCACACGAATTTGATCATAACTTTCTCATACGATAACGAAACTTTATGAAATTTATATCGTGCATTCTAGTGAGCATAATTAACATTTACAAAGCTTCGGGTTTGTCAAAAGATCACTCAGAGGTATATCTTTAACATGTTGACACATTTAACCCCTGTAGTTTGTAATCTCTCACTTTTAGCTTCGTATGATCTATGATTTATTCGTTTGATGTTATAAACATCATGTAGGGTTATTATGAAGTATATTTATTCACTGTTGACACTTAGAATCCGTATAATCACATACTTTCCATGTTTGTCAACTTTAGTCCTTTTATAACATTCTTTCACATGTTCAAGCTTATGACACGTGTCAATACATTATAGGACGTGAATTTTTGAGGTGTTACATCCTCACCCCCTTAAAAGAAATCTCGACCTCAAGATTTGTTAAAGTAAAGGAAGTATTTTCTGCCTTAAATTGGGCTTAATCTTCTCCCAGTACCTTTGAGCCTCTAAGGCACTACAATTGACCTTTATAATAGGTACATGTATCTTTTTGGAGCTTCTAATCCTGTCGATCCTAAATCGCAACAGGTTGCTCATATTATCACAGTCCTGCATATCATTATGTGATAGCGCCTTTCGACTTATTGGTGACACGTCACTAAATCGTTAGTGTGGGTCACATTGCGCGTTCCATCAAGCCCCTTAATTAGGTCTTAGCTCGTAAGCTATTTGATCTTGATACATCCGATTTCCTTCGAATGATTCTATATACTCGGAGCTTAACTAGCCCGATAATTTAACAAATTTAGCACACCCTTCCAGGGTGATATCTATTGTTAAACCTCATTCCTTAATAAGAATTTAGGAGGTTTGCTATTTTCATAAATTCTCGATTTCCTGTCGTATACTGGCAACTTACAATCGAGTATGGATTTATACGATCTTATTTGTTGTTCCCTAGGCAACTTTTAGATCCTTATAATTGAACTTACCAATCTATTGTACTAACAATAGACGTTTAACATGCCATTTATACAAGGTCTCAAAAGGGGTAGCCTTGATGCCTATATAACAGTTATTATAGAAAAACTTATCTTAAGGTGAGATGGTTATTCCAACCATTGCTCAAAATTAATCTTAAGAATTAGCAAATCTTTACAGTTAGTCGAGCAAACCGACGATCCTGCGTAGTTGATGGCGATTCTTAATCGTCGCCTAATTAAGGTTGCGGTAAACAACGCCTTAGCATAATAAACCGTCTTTCACACTTTACTATACCGAATTCTCAGGATATTGAGTTTGGCCTTATGAACCTATGTCTTAAAACTTACTTAACCAGGGTTTTCGATTCTGCCAATAATGGTACTAGTTGTCTTGGAGATTTCGTAATAATGCAGCCCTAAATGGGATATTAAACTTAACTCTACCTGCCTCCCAGGGGTAAACAGGGTAATCTTAGGAGAAGATAATCAAGGTATAAGGAGGTTACAGAGATTTCCATATCTCAGGCTCCAGTTTACTCATCATTGCTTGTGTCAAATAAGTGACACATTTATGTTACTAGTCCACGAATTCCTAATCTGGAATATTTCCTGGAAAATTTTCATTCTGGATATCTTCTTTGAATACTAGCGGTTGACTTTAGTACCATATGATTATTGAGATATCTTTGTGGTTCCATGCATTAAACCTCCATACTGATCAGGCATGGAAGCAATCTATGGAACTTATTAAGTTACACCAATCCTCATATAGTGCTTTTGTCATACCATTGGTATTCGAAATCGATTGAGATTAAAGAGATATCAACTACATGTGTTTATATTTAATTAGAATGGAAATTTTTACAAACTAGGCACCTAGCTCAGTTGGCTAGGCGCGCGAAAGGGTGCGGCCTAGACCCAGGTTCGATTCCGGGGACGGCCGATTCCACCATTTTTTTTTTTTGGACTAGAACAGAAAAATAGTCCTTATTTCTAAACAAATCAACTTCTTGGTTGCGATCCGACAACTGCTATTCCTCATCCTCATAGCTTTATACTAACCATGGTTTCATTAAACCATACAGGCCAATAAGGCACTAACATTCTTAATGAACGTCATTTTAAAAATTTATATTAATATCACTTAGCCTAGGTCACAAAAGACCATCAATGGCGTTTAAGGGTTGGACCTAGTCCACCACCTTTTTGACAGGGAATCAAAAGTCATATCTGTCTTTATTATACTGATGAATTTGGATAGCTTGAAAGCTTGCCATAAGGATATCAGAAAAAGTGATTCATAATAGATATAAAATATTAATCTAAGATTTGTTGGAGTATTTTCCAAAGTATCATCTCTTAGGCGTCCATCTGATTCCTAGGGCAGTTGGTCTTGATATGCCCCTTCTCGTTGCAACCATAACAGGTTGCATCCTTTATCTTCTTGCAATCCAGGGTTTTATGTTCCTTTGACTTGCAAATTCCACACAGTAGAGGCTGAGACTCAAATCTGCATTTCCCCAGATGGAACTTCCTACAAGTTTCACACCGGGTCTTCTCTCCCGATTGCTGGCTATCTCTTTTAAACCCGGAACTCTTTTTATTTTCAGAATTCCTCTTCTTATCAGAGCGATGAGAATTCTCATCCTCCCTTTTACGCTTTCCATCTTCAGAGTCTTTGGCAGCCTTGTTTCTGACCACATCGAGTGTTAGAGATAGTGACAGATCTGCCGTTGACCTGAATGTAGTAGGTCTTGAAGCCTTAACACTGGCTTTGATTTCTGGGGCTAAACCCCCGATGAAGCGAGCAATTCGCTTGGGCTCTGGTGTTACAAGGTAAGGAACCAGTCTGGACAGGGTATTGAAACTGGTGAGGTAAGCTTGACAATCTAAGTTTGTCATCACCAATGATAAGAAATCAGATTCAATTCTTTCGACCTCGTGTTGAGGGCAGTAGTTCTCCATAATGAGAGCAACAAACTGTTCCCATGACATGTTGTAAAGTGGGATCTTCCCAGCAGCTTGAATGAGAGCCTTCCACCATGCTAGCGCCTCTCCCTTGAATGATTGGGATACATACTTCACTACATCCCTCTCAGCGCATCCGCTGATATCCACAATAGTATCCATCTCGTCCAGCCATGTCATACAGTCAATGGCTCCTTTCTCCCCTGTAAAATCCCGGGGTTTACATGACACAAAGTACTTGTAGGAGCAACCTTTATCACGGGGTCCTTTATTCAGTATGATTTGTTGAGACGGATCACTGTGATGGTTCGAGGAGCGACGATCGTCATCTCCATTCTTGGGATCATCTTTCTTGGGAGGTGGCTTGCTGTGAGCTTCAGAGTGTGTTTTAGGCTTTGAAGGTTGTGTAGATAGGGTCCTACTATACTCTTCGTACTGCCTTTCCAAAGCCTGTGTAACAGCGCCGTCTATGATCACTTTCAATTCCGCACCCGTTAGATTTATTTGGGCGTCATTATTAACCTCCGCTGGATGACTATTACCCTCGTCTGAGTTAGCCATTACAATTTAACTGTTGCAGAAAACAAGGGCAATAGTTTATTTGGGAGTTTATTATGGAATTGCCCCTTAGGGTAATTCGTTAACCATGGTAAGCGGAGACCACATTTGGTTAATTTATTTATCATATTTATTTAGGATTTCTATAATAATTTATCCTAATTATAAAACAATAACAGTTTTATTTGTGGCACAAAAGGCCTAGTCTCGTGGACATTTTTATTTAACCTATGATTTCAAGGAATCAAAACATTAAGGTATACTGGCACAATAGGCCTGGTCACAAGGACATTTATAAATTATGCGCTATGATTTCAGAGAATCAAAGCATTAAGGTTTGAACCTAGTTCATTACCTTTATCTGACAGGGAGTCATTGCTACCACTGTCTTTAGTCTCAGAGGGCATTAACTATAGCTCGTAGGCATTTCCCTTCTAAGGGATGTTTATTATATGATCATCTTCATTTGATGATAGTAGTCAGGATCGCATTGATCATACAGACTAATAGGCTTGAGCATAGCTCACCACCATAGACAAGGAATCATAAAGATCAAATGTCAATGTCTCAAATGGACAATACATTATAGCCCGTAGGCATTATTTTACCAATATATGGTCAAAGTATGATCATCTTAATTGATGATCCAAACCCATGATTCAGAGATCATTAAGTTGGGTTAGGGATCTTTTTAAAGAATCCATATATATAAATGACGTGTGTGATTTTAACGAATCACGCCTGCCAGGAGTGTTAACATATTTACAGATGTTAACAGGGATTCAAATCTTTTAAACATGTCTTACCATCATAGCCCGGCCTTAAAATGACCCGAAGGCTAGGTTTCACTCTTAAGATTCTTATTAATATTTATCGCAGGACAATCCTAAATTGAGGTGTTAAATATGGATCTGAATCTAATGATGGAACTACCATCTTGGCCCGTTCTTAAAATGACACGTGACTAGGTCTTGTCCTTTTTAGATTTTGCCATTTTGTTATAATGGTAGATCTTATAATATAGGAATGATAATTTAAACATAATCATTCCGTTAAAATTTAAACAAGTATTTTGTTGCCCTAAACGGGACTTCTAATAAAAATTGATTTACCCATGCAAGAGCTTAATCAAGAAAATAACCAAGGACTCCAAAAACAAATTAGAATTTGTCCTATGTTCTCGTCTAGACTCAAGAATGTGCAATTGTGTAACTGAGATTAAACGCAAAAGGCTAGCGTTTAATTCACTCAGTGTTGGCTCTGATACCAACCTGTCACACCCCGACTTTCCACGAGTCACCGGTGGGCCCGGTGGGGAGTATCGTGACGTGGTTGGCAACATAATAGTCAAACAACACAATTATATAAATGCACAGCGGAAGCAAAAGATAATTATTATTACATTTCCGAATATAAAGTAATATCCAGTATTACAACGGAAAGTAAAGGATCCACAGGCGGATCTTAAAACATATCATTTGTTCAACAGACTTTAGACGCCTAGAACTTGCAAGATTCCTTATTAGCGCCCTGAGCTTCCAGCCAATTACGTTCAGTACCTGTCACTTAACCCTTTTGGAAAATACGTCAGTTTTCACTGGTAAATACACTCAACCGACTCATTTGAAAAGAGTTTAAGAAAATTGATTTGAATGTACGTGGCACAAAATATCTTTTATAATTTGATTAAAATGCACAGAGGCAAAATTAACCTTTTTAACTTGGAACAATTATAGTTATAACCTTGTATACAGATTTACATGTTCGTTGTACGTTCAGGGCCCGGTGTAGAAACCGAGTCAAGATTAACAGACATGCCACAAGTATAGGCCCACAAGAGAGTGAGATACCGTTATTACTTAGTAACTGTCAGGTGTATGCCTACACCCCGTACCTAAGACGTGGCCATTTTATAATACAATGATGTCAAGGATATCCGGGACATGGTCATTAACCCCTAAAGGCTTTTATTTCAAACAATACAGATTAAAGCGGGTTACCTCAATAATTTAATCACATTACGACTAAACATTCAATACCCGACCAAGCGGTTTTATTTATAATACCGTATCCCAAGCCCGTATAGGGAAAATAAGTTAAGAGTATTTACCTGAGCTAGCTCCTGTCTTAATTAGCAAGAATCTAATAACTCAGCCGTATTCACTTAAGTAAGCGTAGGTACCATTTACCGAAATGCTCTAGTCTGGAATGATGGTATAAATAATCAATTAGAATGCTAACGGGTCTTTAATTTAGCTTAAGCTTAGACCGGTTAGTCTTAAGGGAATATACGGTTCAGACGCATGATTAAGCGAAGACCGGAATAGAATGTGTTTTAGACCCGACAAGTTTGAAGACTTGTCTTAAATGGGTATTTCATACACATTCTGGATTTTGAGATAAAACCGATAAGGTTTGACCCGTTTTGGCTAATTTATGTAAACTTGTTACATAAACCGAACCGTACGCGAAATAAGCGTAACGGGTATCCGTAAGAGCTATATACAGGTTTCCTAAGTTAATATGCTTCAAATATGTTGTGACATCAGTAGGATGTCTTTCATTATGCCCGAAATGAATTTAAACACAAACTATGCCCCGTAGGGGTAGTTTGGTCATTTTAAAGGTTGTAAAAGAGTTTAAATGTTTAACTGAGTTACCGATCTGATGTAAACAGCAAACATACTCAATTTGATAAGTTATATCAGTAGGCTAAAGCATATATGTGAAATTTATCACTTATAACCAAACTATGCACCGAAGGGGCATTTTGGTAATTTCACAAAAGCCGAAAAGCTCAAAACTGAAGTCTGAGTTTATCAACCTTTGCTTACTATTAAAATATCATAATTTTCCTCATATATCAGTAGGTATCAACCCGGGTATGTCCAATATGATTTTAAGACATACTATGCGTTAAAAACGCTAATTATGGCGATTAAAGGCCATTTCTGGGTTCGATGCTTAAATCTGATATTTTTATATTTCCAGAAGGCTTAAAATAATTTATTTATCATATGTGATCAGTAGCAAAAGTTTGGAGTCGTTTAGATAAGTAAAACTCATTTTATGGCCCGTAAGGGCAAAACCGACAATTACCGGATTAAGCCTACGACTACTAGTTATGCTCAGCCTAAAATTAATTAAAAATCTTTAAAAATCCCAAAATAATATATTACATCAGTGGGTATTAAGTTTGATACCAAAAAGTAGGCTTAACTAGGCTATACGCTAATTACGCCATTTTATTAACATAAAGCTTTAATTTTGCGACATTGAGCATAACTCTTAATCTACAAGTCAAACTGATGTCAAACTTTGCATACAAGTTTATATATCAGTAACTAAGGTTTCTACACTTTTACATTTTCATAAATCACGTTTTAAGGTAATAAGGGCATAACGGTCAACATATGAGCAATTAACGGAAATATGCATATTAATTGGATAACTAGTGAACCAAGGTGTATAATCACAGAGGGTTGTTCTAACATGTATCCTAATCCAATTAAAGCTCTGAGGCATTTCTAAAACATACCTAAATGGGTCAGAACTGAAAGTCAAAGTGAAAGTCAAACTATGTGACTTTCGGTTCCGAACCGGGTCTAAACAGGAAATAGTCGGGTTGAACATGTTCGGACATGTTCTTACACTTATTACTAAGTTATAACAATGATCAAACAGGTTATATATGTTCTAGATAGCTAATTATGCATAAATGACATTTTAAGCATCCTGTTAACTTTTTACTTAAAAGTTTGACCCGACTTTTGACCTGGTTAGAGTGGTGATCAGGGGAAACCCTTTTGAGGTTTTATTACCCACATAAATACCAACTCATAACTACTTTTAATTTGAGATATGCCTGAGCCATTATTGACTAATCTCGAAGTCAAACCGTAATTACGACGGTTTGACTTTTAGCTAATTAACCAAGCTAAACTCAAACAAAGAAGAACTAGAAGACTTACAAGAGTCCTATGCACGACTTAAGATCAAATGGACCTGCTTGAGAGCTCCAGGAATGATCAAACAATGCAGATGAAGTGTGAAGAGTTGTGTTGCACAAGGTGGTCTTATATAGTGGTTTCACTCACCATAAGTGATTGACAAACAAGTCTAGCACTCACCACAACCACCATACACATGTCCCTAGTGCTCTACTACAGTTAGGGGTCGCCCACCATGTGAGAAATGCGTTTAAAAGTCGAGTTTCCGCGAATACAGGGGCCTGTCCCCGTTTTCTACATCTGGGCCTTGGACGCGGCCCGCGTCCCATTTCCCCGAATCCAAAGCGGGCCGCCTGGCCTGCTTAAATCTGATTTTTGATTTTTTTCTTGTTTTCCAACTTGACCTTTGGCTTCACGAAGGGGTAATTAGGGTTATTTCTTGCATTTTGACCCCCTTATATTTACCCACAAGGGCTTTAGGACTTATACCCACTTTGCCAAGTCCCTGAACACTTCCGGTTAACCCGAAAAGTCTTAACTTTCAATGTTAACACTTTAACCCCTCGCACACGAATTTGATCATAACTTTCTCATACGATAACGAAACTTTATGAAATTTATATCGTGCATTCTAGTGAGCATAATTAACATTTACAAAGCTTCGGGTTTGTCAAAAGATCACTCAGAGGTATATCTTTAACATGTTGACACATTTAACCCCTGTAGTTTGTAATCTCTCACTTTTAGCTTCGTATGATCTATGATTTATTCGTTTGATGTTATAAACATCATGTAGGGTTATTATGAAGTATATTTATTCACTGTTGACACTTAGAATCCGTATAATCACATACTTTCCATGTTTGTCAACTTTAGTCCTTTTATAACATTCTTTCACATGTTCAAGCTTCTGACACGTGTCAATACATTATAGGACGTGAATTTTTGAGGTGTTACATAAAAGCATAGATGCCACGCATATAATTAAGGGTTGTAATCTCGTATTAGCTGGTCAGACCTTCTCTATCGACCTCATTCCCATCGTTCTTGGTAGTTTCGACATCGTCATTGGGATGGATTGGTTATCCCAACAGCAAGCAGAGATCCTGTGCAGGAAAAAGATTGTTCGTATTCCCCGTTCTAGTAAAGACCCTCTCGAAATTCAAGGCGACAAGAGTGGTGCTGTGGTGAGCATCATTTCTTTCCTCAAGGCCCAGAAGTGTTTGCGAAAGGGCCACACTGCTGTCTTAGCACTTGTTACTGACGCATCACCGAAAGAGAAGAAGATAGAGGATATTCCAGTTGTACGCGACTTTCCTCAAGTGTTTCCTGAGGAATTACCTGGACTTCCGCCTTATCGCCAAGTCGAATTTCAGATCGAGCTAGCTCCTGGAGCAGCGCCAATAGCTCGTGCACCGTACCGCTTAGCTCCATCAGAATTGGAAGAACTGTCCAAGCAATTGCAAGAACTCTTGAATAAGGGTTTCATTCGTCCTAGCTCTTCGCCCTGGGGAGCTCCAGTGTTGTTTGTGAAGAAGAAAGACGGTACCTTTCGTATGTGCATAGATTATCGTGAACTCAACAAGGTGACTGTGAAGAATCGCTATCCTCTTCCACGTATTGATGACTTGTTCGATCAGTTGCAAGGGTCGAGCTACTATTCGAAGATTGACCTGTGGTCAGGTTACCATCAACTGAGAGTCCGAGACGAGGACATCTCTAAGACAGCGTTCAGGACTCGTTATGGGCATTACGAGTTCCTGGTTATGCCTTTCGGACTAACAAACGCACCAACGGTCTTCATGGATCTTATGAACCGAGTCTACAAGCCTTACCTGGATAAGTTCGTTATAGTTTTCATCGACGACATCCTGATCTATTCTAAGAGTCAGGAGGAACACGAGCAGCATCTACGACTTATTTTGGAACTCCTTCGAACAGAGCAACTATATGCAAAGTTCTCGAAATGCGACTTCTGGCTTCGTGAAGTCCACTTTCTAGGCCACGTGGTAAACAAGGATGGGATATACGTTGATCCATCCAAGGTAGACTTGATCAAGAACTGGCCTGCACCCCGTACACCAACAGAAATCCGCCAATTCTTGGGTTTGGCGGGCTACTATAGAAGGTTCATCAAGGACTTCTCCAAGATTGCACAACCTCTCAC
>JARYGA010061263.1:0-47438 GCA_030545235.1 Helianthus tuberosus
ATAATTATTTTAATAATTGAATTAGGTTACATCTTTCCTAATCCTTGATTTGATTTGTGAGAGATTTATGCAATCAATTTAAGATTGAAATTACACATATACCCTTTTCGTATGTAATTAAATGAAAAAAATTAACCAAATAATTACCATCATACCACTCACTTTATTCTCAAGATCATAAAAATCAAGGGCCCAGATCAGTTCACGCAGTTCACTCTTGGGATTTTGTTCACGTTTGAACCTAATCCTATATATATATTATAACTAATATTAAGAAACATCTTTCATGTTGAAATGAATATACCAGCCCCTACACCTACTCCTAAATAAATATAGAGTGTGCCTATTGGCACACTAAAGTGCCTATTGGCACACCAAACCCTAGCAAAATTAGGGTTTATCTACGCTGCATATTGGTCAATACGCATCGTATAGGGTTCAACCAATACGCTGCGTATTGACCAATACGCAGCGTAGATAGCCCATAGATCTCAGTGCCTGATTACCAATCATTGCACAGAAAACAAGGTGTGTCTATGCTGCGTATTGACCAATACGCAGCGTATTAAATTTTACACAAATGGTCCCTGGAGTTTCAAAAATTGACACCAATGGTCCCTTATTTTTGAAATATTTATACTTTGGTCCCTTAAGTTTCAGTTTTTACAAAAATAGTCCCTGTTGTTTCATAAATTGACATAAATGGTCCCTGTCAGGGACTATTTTTGTAAAAACTGAAACTTAAGGGACCAAAGTGTAAATATATCAAAAATGTGTAAAAAGGGGGTCTTCTTTAAAGAACCGGCCCTTGCAAGACTCGAACTCATGACCTGTCGTTTAGAACCGCAACGCCTTAACCAGTTTATCCTCTGTCCAGAGCTGTTAGAATATGAAACTTAATTCTTATATACACTATTTAGGTAATACGCTGCGTATTGAGCAATACGCAGCGTATGTAAAACATCTGCAAAATTGGGGTCATTTTAGTAGGTTTGAAGTATCAAAAGTTTACCAGGTTTATATACGCTGCGTATTGGTCAATACGCAGCGTATATAACTTTCTGAATTTTAAAACTTCCAGAACTTTATCTAGAACTTTGTCTATACAACAGAACATGTTAAATAACCTGCCAGAATTTTATATGTACACCATAGTATATAACATTTCAAAATATGTTAAACCGTTTACACCGAAAGTTTGATATATACAACAAATGTTTGTGCATACATAACAAAATGATAAAATACTACTGCTGCTGCTCCTGATGCTGCTGCTCCTGATGCTGCTGCTGCTGCTGATGTTGATCCCATTCCGCATCCGCAATGAAGGGTAGTGGAGGTAACCCGTCATGCTGTCGCTGCTGCTGCAGCGCCGCAGCCACCCACTCCAACAGATAGTTGTTCCTTTCAACGTTCCGAAGCAGCCGCTGATGTGACGGGTCAGGACCGGGCCAAACATGGCGTGGGAACTGAGGCGCCCCGGGAGGTCCACGCGGCTGTGGTGGCTGCGGAAGAACGGCGACCGGCTCATGCGGCTCCGGCGGCTCCGGATCGTGCGGAGGATAATACAGAGGGAACTGTTCTGGCAGTTGTGTAAGCTCGTATTGCGTGCCGTCTAGTTTCTTTAACCGCTTCCCGCACGGAAAGTCTTTGGTAATATGCATCCCGTTTACTGTGTTCATCCCCATCCGCTTTGGCTGTGTCGCCGGGCCTACACGGCCGCGGTCGTTCTCCGGATGATAGCCCAACGAATGGGCTATCTTGGTCACGTAGGCGCCGCCGAATAGCACTCCGCGCTCCTGTCGATGATGCGCGGAGGCGAAGTACTGCGCCAACCCGTGCGCGAGAGCGCACGGCCTCTTGTATAAGAGGCAATATAAAAAGAACAACTCACCACTCGTACACCACTCCCGGCTTTTGTTTCGAGCAGTGATCGAAGTGGAAATCATTTTATGCAAATACCTGCATAAATGGAAACCAGTCAGTAAATAATAATCAGGCGACATCGATTAAATGAGGATAAAAAAACAATATATTTTTTACTCGTTACGGATTTTGACGCACGTAACGGCTGCCGGTTTAAACGCCGGTTACGTAAATTATATTATTTTTTTTATTATTTAGTCCATGTCGAACCGTAAGTCGCGTAGGTCCCTAACGGGCGTTTAAACGGCTGCCTTTGCAGCCGTAAACGGGCGTTTAAACGGCTGCAAACGCAGCCGCAAACGGCTGCGAAACCGCTGCCGTTTGGGGCTGTGTTTGCAGCCGTTTAAACGCCGGCTTACGGCTGCAAACGCAGCCCCAAACGGCTGCCGGTTTAAACGCCGGTTACGGTTCGACTTCGACTAAATAATTAAAAAAAAATTCTGTTTAAAAAAAATTTCTGTTTAAAAAGAAATTTTGTTTAAATTGTCCCTGGAGTTTCAAAAATTGACACAAATGGTTCCCTTTTTTGATATATTTACACTTTGGTCCCTGAAGTTTCAATTTTTACAAAAATGGTCCCTGATGTTTCAAAAATTGACACAAACGGTCCCTAACGAGTGTCGAAACTAAGTTCGTCGAAAATATAAAAAAATAATATATATTTTTTTCTTATTTAGTCGAAGTCGAACCGTAAGGCGCGTACGGTCCTAACGAGCGTCGAAACTAAGTTCGTCGTTAAAATATATATTTTTTTATTATTTAGTCGAAGTCGAACCGTAAGGCGCGTAGGTCCCTAACGAGCGTCGAAACTAAGTTCGTCGTTAAAATACAAAACGACGAACTTAGTTTCGACGCTCGTTAGAGACCTACGCGCCTTACGGTTCGACTTCGACTAAATAATAAAAAAATATATATTTTAACGAAGAACTTAGTTTCGACGCTCGTTAGGACCGTACGCGCCATACGAGCGTTAAAACTAAGATCGTCGTTAAATTATATTATTTTTTTATTATTTAGTCCATGTCGAACCGTAAGTCGCGTAGGTCCCTAACGGGCGTTTAAACGGCTGCAAACGCAGCCGCAAACGGCTGCGAAATCGCTGCCGTTTGGGGCTGTGTTTGCCGCCGTTTAAACGCCGGTTTACGGCTGCAAACGTAGCCCCAAACGGCTGCCGGTTTAAACGCCGGTTACGGTTCGACTTCGGCTAAATAATTAAAAAAAAATCTGTTTAAAAAAAAATTCTGTTTAAAAAGAAATTTTGTTTAAAAAAAATCTGTTTAAAAAAAAAGCTGTTTAATAACTAACGTACCTGAAAAGCGGATCCTTAATCAGAATAACCCTCCCGTTGGATTGATTGTGGTCCCAATGAGTGATGTCCGCGATCTCAGCCCAAAACCCTAATAGCGTGGGTTTATCAACCAATATTAGCCCCTGTTTACACGAATGTTTATTAAACGTTAAATTAATATTAAATCTTAAATGTTATATATTAAAATAATAATAATAACAATACAAAATTTGTGTTAAACGTACCTTCCTATAAAGATCCGTAGCGATCTCAGCCTCCGTATACAAACCGCTATGCACCGCAAACTGTGCAAGTGACATAGAACGATCCTGGCCAGCCATGCGAAAAGAAACCTCGGGCAGGGGAGGGGGCTGCGCGGGGTCCTCAACCTGATCTTGCCAACGAGGATGAAACTCGAACGACGACAGAAACTCGACCAGTATCTCCCTGTAGGTCGGCGTAAACGATAGCTCAAACAGACGATCCCACGGTGATTCAAGGGGAACAAACCCCCGCGCCCAATCTTCAACCTCGAGCTTCCGGAGGGTTTTCCAAGAAACCGCAAAATGTTCACCAATATGCATATTCCAAAGCTTCTCGCAACAGAGAGCAGCGTCGGACTCCGGAGGAAACGCCAAATACGGGTGATTCTCGAGAGGATCCGGCGGTGGACGCGCCCGCCGCTTCCGCTGCGGCTCCTCCGGAATATTTTCTTCTAAATTCATTTCCTCCATTTTTCTGTTTTAAAAAAAAAAAAAATTAAGTTTAAAAAAATATATATTTTCTGTTTAAAAATATATATTTTCTGTTTAAAATGAAACAATTTAGTCAAAACATAGGATTTTAAAATGAAACACATAAGCAAGCAACTCAACTATCTTTACAAACAAAATGTTGAGATATACATGAATATCATTTTTTTAACGGACACCATAACATTCTTTTATTAATAAAACGATAACCAGCAGGGCACTGACACTTTTAAAAATAAAGAACAGATACAATTCTTCCAAAACCGGACACCCGGAAATCAGATTCTTAAAACATTCATCGCCCAAATAAAGAACAGATACAAGATTAATCATCTTCAAACACTGAAACAGCAGATTAAAATCAGGCACAGTTTCCCTGGGTGAAGCTATTGAGAGAATCTCCTGTCGCATTTTCTAAACAAATCTACTCAAGCCCTAATTCACAAAGCAACTAGACACAACAATCAAACAAATCAAACAAACACCCCTAATTCACTGTAAACCCTAATTTACCTAAGATAGGCACAGTTTCCCTGGGTGAAGCTATTGAGAGAATCTCCTGTCGCATTTTCTAAACAAATCTACTCAAGCCCTAATTCACTGTAAACCGTAGACATGTAAAGCAACTAGACACAACAATCAAACAAATCAAAAAAACACCCCTAATTCACTGTAAACCCTAATTTACCTAAGATACACCCCTAATTTACGGATAAATTACTAAAAAAAATCAAAATTAGTTAAATAGGTTGAGAATATACCTCGTTTATACTTCGAATTCGCGTGTATACGGTCATAAATACGTAGTCGCCTTCGTATGTTTTGTGTGTGTAATTTGGGGAAGAACAGCGATGCGTAGGGGTTTTCCTGATTTAAATCAGAACCTATACGCATCGTAGGGGTCCCTACGAAGCGTATTAAAAGTCAAAAAGGTGTTTGACTTGTGAAATTACGTTTTTGCCCTTCTTTTTGGGCTATACAGGGCTGAATATAAGGGCAAAAAGGTCATTTTCTGACCTTTTTATACGATCCGTATGGACCTCTACGCCGCGTATTTAAAGGTCAGGAGAATGACCTATATACCCTTCTGTTAAGCCTATACGAAGCATCGATAGAAGGGTATAAAGGTCATTAACTTGACCTTTATATACGCGTCGTAGAGAACCATACGGAGCGTATATGAAGGTCACAAAATGACCTTTTTGCCCTTATAGTCAGCCCCGTATAGCCCTAAAAGAAGGGCAAAAAAGTAATTTAACATATTTATATTTTTAAAATTGATTTGGGGGAAAATTGTCCGCCTTTGACATAGGATGCGTATGGATCAATACGCTCCCTATTTGATTCCCATTTTACCTTTTTACCTTTGTTCTGAGGCTAAAGGAAGCCAAAAACAGGGGCTTTATTGTCATTTGCTTATTATACTATGCGTAGGGATCCCTACGCAGCATATAGGTCCATTTTTTTTTTTGTGTTTTCCTTGGTTTGTATTTATAGAAAACAATATTTTTTGATAAATAATGGCACAAATATAATTTAGAAAAGCTAAAAATAATACAAAAATTATGTTTATAAAAATATGAATTATAAATTAAAAATTAAAAATTAATTAAAAATGATATTATTTGAATTATAAAAATTAAAAATGATACAAACTTTATAAATTAAAAAAATTCTACAATTTACAAAAATACAAGTTTCCGGTTAATCTTCAATATCATTTATACTCGGTTCTTTGTCTTTGTCTGCGTTAGGATTGATTAACTCGTAGTAGTGTTGTAACCGCGGTCTATACATTTCTTCCCACCGTTCCGCAGCTATTGATCGATGTGTCGACCACAACGGGGTCGTTAAAGGCATGGGGTAGTCTCCTTCCAACTTAGCATGTATGAAGTGTCCCCCGTCAACATGTACTAGCGTTATCGCTTGAGGTCGTGGATCTAATGGGGCATCCCTTAATGGGAAGATGGTAGTGCTCCATTCGATGCTTAGCACGTGGACGACAATATTATACCTTTGCGCTACGAGAAGCCCTAAGTGGGGCATATCCATCCAGTGACTTGGACCGCACGCTTTCAATGAATGCCATTCGATGCTCTTACGTATTCGTTCAAAGTCTCCTTTGTTATATGTTTCGAATACATGCTTCCAACGCGCCTCGTTATGGCCAATCTCCAGTAGTAAATCTCTTCGAATATTGGGCCATGCGTGTTCTAGAAAACCTAATCCGACAGCCACAGACCTGTACCCACAATGACTGTCTGGGGTCACATCTTGTATGCGCGATATGTAAGAGTGAAACTCTGATGGAATTTGATTCTTAAACCTCCTAATGCTTAACAAGTGCTCGTCCCCCTTCATTAATGGAAAACCCTTATCATCCTGCGTCTCCTTCTTTTTAGAACTCGTTGAACTGTTTCGTCGCATTTTAGGTTTTTCAGACTTTTCAGACTTTACAACCGAACCAGTTCCACGAGAGCCCTCTGACGGTACGTATGAGCTGTGTCGGGGTAAATCGTACCTATGTTTGGGGGAAGCGGTATATACGTTGCTGTCCTCGCCATAGGAGCTGTGTCTTGCAGCTTCGTCTAACCTGGCAGCTTCATCTAGCCTTTCTTGTACTTTCTTTGATGTAGGCCGACCGCGAGTATTTTGCTGGACGATCGGTGGTTTCTTGGTTGACGATTTCGGGGTGAAGACCGCTTTTATCTTTGAAAGCAAACTCTTTTGCTGAACGGGGGAGTGCGCCTCTAAATGTTGCCGCACATTATTTAGCTCTTCTACAACATCGACTTCCTCGTCTACCAGTTTACACGGGCGCAAGTCAAGCTTACGCCAGAATACATCTATGTCGTCGAGTTGTATCATACGCCCTGTACAGTTAAGTTAATACGGTGTGAGAAACAGCTAAATCGTACAAGATAACAAAAGGTTTGTGGTTTTAATATTTTTTACCTGTACTTTTGTAGTTTTCCAGCCTACAAGCACACGGCAATCCACAGCTAAGCCACATATGGCAACCACATGATGCGTTAAGTTTCCGCAACACCTCCATCTTCCTGGTCAGCTCTTTTGCCAGCAAATCAAGTGCTTCATGGGAAACCTTTCCACGTAGGTTGTCCAACACTCGGCGTCTGTGGTGGTTCATCGTTTTTCGATGCTCTCAGTGAAACTTTTTTGTATTTCATCGTACTGAGTTTCAACTATATCAATGACGCATCTTGCTATTCGCTCCAATGAACTCCCGCGCGTAATGTATCTTTTTAAATTTGCGTGCTGGCTCTCAACTCTGTTGGTGGTGCGCTGACCAAAGTTGCGACACTTATCGGTCCACGCATAAACGAACATTTCTTTATAGTCTTTGAGCCAGTTTTCGTAGACGTAATCATAGACACCTGCAAAAATAAAATAATGAAATGTAAAAGCGTGTGTAAAATATAATAGATTGGGTGAGTCGTTTGTTGAAGGAACACTTACTTTCTCGGTTGGCAACCACGAGTCGGTTATACATTTTCTCCAAGTTGTACTTGTACATGGACTCTGAAGAAGATTCGCACAATCTCCGCCAGTACGACATAAATTTCCCCCAATCTTCTTTATCGAACCCTTCCTTGCACTTTTGCACTATATTTTGTTGGATGTGAAAGTGGCATAGAAGCCTGGTTGCGTTCAGGAATACTTTAGAACACGCGTTAATTAGGGCAAGCTCCCTATCCGTGACTATCACACGCGGCATCATACATTCATGCAATATTGACTTGATCCGCTCAAGCACCCACACGTAGTTACCCTTTCGTTCTTTACAAATAACGGCATGTGCGATACAAAAAGACTTCCCAGTCGACGTCATACCCACAACCTGGACAAATGGCATGTTGTAGAGGTTTGTTTTGTAGGTCGCGTCGATCAACATCACGTGCGGGAATGCACGCCACATAGTGATTGAATAAGGATGAACAAAGAAAATCTCTGTTACGACATCTGTTTTGGGTTCCTGTTGGGTTTCGTAAACGAATCGGTGGTCATACAGCAGGCTTTCCAGTGCCTGAATAGGATTCTTTCCGTCCACTATGGTCGCTCTAATTTTTTGTACCGCATTTTGCACGTCTTTCTGAACATGCAGGCTGTCGGGGAACTGCTTTCTTAGGGTTTGAAATATGATACGTGGCTCCATGTTTTGAGCAGTTAGCTGCTCCACTAGCTTGTATTCGGCTTCAGTAAATCTTCGCACAAAAGCATGGCCCAACAGACTCGTCGTAGGTTCGTGGTTATGGTTCGCGTCTTCCACTTTTAACTCCCACGTGTCATTCGTCACGTCCCGGATGGCGAGTAATGAAAAGGGGCAACCGATTTTTTTGCTACCAGCTTTCCTAACTGTTGCTTTACTACGGTGCTCACCACTACGGTCGCACACAAGCCATACCATCCCAGTAGTACCGCCAATATTTTTCGATCGGCGGGTAACAATTACGTAACCATACGCCTTTCCCGTTTCTTGTACCCAATTCTTCAAATCAGTTTGAGACATGAAACGCTAAAAAAAAGTTACGTTAATAATAATAATAATAATAAATACAAGGGTTAATATAGTATTTAACATTAATAATAATAATATTAATAACAATTATAATTATAGTATTTTACCAATAATAACAATAATAATAATTATAATTATAATATTTTTAATAATAATAATAATAATAACAATAATAATAATAATAATATTAATAACAATTATAATTATAGTATTTTACCAATAATAACAATACTAATAATAATTATAATTATAATATTTTTAATAATAATAATAATAATAACAATAATAATAATAATATTAATAACAATTATAATTATAGTATTTTACCAATAATAATAATAATTATAATTATAATATTTTTAATAATAATAATAATTATTTTAATGTGATACCTCATTTATTTGAAACGGATTGCCCGGGGTAGATGGTTCATAAAGTGATGTGTTACGGGGCTCATAACCATATCCACCATGTTCTTCGTATCCACTGTAACCACCTTCACCCCCATATCTATCGTATCCACTGTATCTACCTTCACCCCCGTATCCACTGTATCCACCTTCACCCTCGTATCCACCTTCACCCCCGTATCCACTGTAACATTCGTATCCATCTTCACCCCCGTATACCCCGTAACCCGGATACGATTGCTGCGTCGGGTAATATGGTTCATCAACAGGTGCATTCTCAGCACCGTATCCACTTTGTTGCACGTACGGAGATTCATACCCGTATCCGTAATCCGGATACACTTGATACGCCGAGTAATTTGGTTCATCAACAGGTGGAGTGAGAGTCTTGTTCAAGTCTGGAAACTGAGTTTTTTGATCAACAGGGACTCTAGACACAACCTCCTCCTCCTCATTGGCATCATTTGCTCCCCTTGTGTCGTTAGAATAGCGATTACCAAAATAATTATCGGTCCAAAATGATGACATTTTAACAAGATTGAGCAAAAAACATAATAAATGATTTTGGTTTGGAATGTAAACTGTTTACTGAAGAACAAAAGAAATGCAAATGAAAGAAGCGAGCCAAGAAAGTACTGATAAATGAATGGAAGATGAAAAGACAGCACGCACTGCTAAATAGACTTTCAATTATAGTGAAAAAGGCAGCGTATACTTTATTCCCGTGCCTGACAACATCGCATCAGAGTCAAATCAGCCTGACATACATACGCTGCGTATTGACCTATACGCAGCGTATAAGCTAACTCGTGTATATAAGAATTAAGTTTCATATTCTAACAGCTCTGGACAGAGGATAAACTGGTTAAGGCGTTGCGGTTCTAAACGATAGGTCACGAGTTCGAATCATGCAAGGGCCGGTTCTTTAAAGAAGACCCCCTTTTTTACATATTTTTGATATATTTACACTTTGGTCCCTAACGTTTCAATTTTTACAAAAATGGTCCCTGATGTTTCAAAAATTGACACAGATGGTCCATGGTGTTTCGTAAGTTTACACAAATGGTCCCTGATGTTTTGAAAATTTACATAAACGGTCCCTGAAGTTTTGAAAGTTGACAAAAATGGTCCTTGAAGTTTCGAAAACTGTTTTATATACGCTGCGTATTGACCAATACGCAGCGTATATAAACCTTGCAAAAATTTGACACTTCAAACCTATCAAAATGACCCCAAATTTGCAGCTCTTTTATATACGGTGCGTATTGACCAATACGCAGCGTATATACACCTTGTTTTCTGTGCAATGATTGGTTATCAGGCGCTGAGATCTATGGTCTATCTACGCTGCGTATTGACTAATACGCAGCATATTGGGGTAACCCTATACGCTGCGTATTGACCAATACGCAGCGTATTTAAACCCTAAGTGTGCAGATAGGCAAACTCAGTGTGCAGATAGTGAGGGCCTAAATATATTACAATTCGTCCATAACGAGACTTGAACCCTCACAACTTGGATGATGGGTACCACTTCAACATCTTGGTACGTAGTTGGTACCTTTAGGCTACGTGTCGTTCTATGTAGCATAACCTTCTCGTGGATTCATATCTTTCAACTTTTAAAGTTTTAATTATTGGTTTTGTAAGCTTGATTGATTGTGTGAAAAAAATAAGATGCAATGTATTACTTTTGTGGTTTGGAACTATAATTTATCTTGTGGTATTTGTATTGTGGCCATTTTGGTCAAGTATGTATCAAAACAATATCAAATGTAATGTAATGTTACGATTTATTTTTCAAAGTATTTTAATGGTTGACAAATTTTATGGCTTGCATTTTCATTTCAAAATTGTTACTATATACTTTAGATCAAAACCCTTCATATATTCATTTAGTTGTAGATGATCCGCAGAAAATGCCATGATTGGAGGTGGGTGGGTGATGATCGGAGGTGGTTGAGATCATAGGTGGGTGAAGTGGTGACGTGGACAGTAAATGAAGGGTTTTGGTGAGTGAAGTGGTGTTGGACCGTAAATCGAAGGTGGGTGAACCAGAGGGGGTGGCATCAGAGGTGGCGTGGGTGGCATCGGGTAGCTTGGACGGACGGAGGGGATGTTGGAGGTTAGGCCGGTGGTGTTGCCGTGATCGGAGGGGAGGGAGGGTTGGTGGAAAAGGATAGGGGCTCAAGTGGTTATTTATTATATATAGGAGGGGGTTAGGGTATTTTCATGGTTGAAAAGATGAAAAGGCCCCTCATGTGTGTGATTTAGTAGTGGTTAATTTAATAACTTTTAGCTTAGATAAGAAACCAAGTATCGTCTATAAGATACGCTTTCCGTGCTCAATCTTTCATTATTATCTTAACCAATTTTATTTGTAGATAGTTTAGTAGACTAAATAGTAATATATAGACTCTTGGATAAGTCTCCCTTAATTAATATAGTTTGTTTTATAAATGAAAAAAACGGTTAAATCTTCTATTTCATCGTTTATACAAATTGGAAGAGACTCCTCTTAAGGTTATTATCTTTCCCTTGATATTGTCACAACATATTGATAGACTGGGTTGAAGTTGTCGGCTCTGTAGGCCATCTTGGTTTTATTATCCTTTTGTAACTTAATTAGTTTGTGTTATGTCAAGCCCACAAATGGGATCATGGTTAGGATCTTATTAATTCTCGAGGCGATTAATCTCCAAATTTGTTTAGTTACCGAATAAACAAGGTAAATCCTCCTTTGATCTTGTTACGTTGCTATCTTTATAGTCGTGATCCCTCTTATGGGTCTATCAGAGATATGTGTGGTGCTCAGTAACAATCTCGTCGGTCTCATTACTTTGTAAGATTACCCAAACCCCTATTAATTAACCTTTCTTACCCCTAATCGGATATGTGCCTTATTAGAAGCATCCCTAAGGATCTTGATGTAATATCAGAACCCTTTTTATTACCTCAAGATCTAGTTCAATACCAGAAGCTGGTCATCCGAATCTGGTTCAATACTAAAAGAACCCCTTGTAAGATCTGGTTCAATACTAGAAGCTTGCACTGAATCTGATTAAAGGTACCAGAAGCCACATACACAAACCCAATCAAGTTAAGTAGATTAGACTAATTTAGTTAAATTAAATTGTTAAGTTAATTTAGTTTTAAAGGAGCCAAGTGACCCTGTCACAAAAGATAATAAACCAAGAATTTGTAAAACATAAACACATTTTATAAAAGAAATACTAGATTAATAAGGTTAACTAATCCAGGAGTTTGAGAAGACATAGAGATTACAATCATATGAAGATCTTAACACTCTTACCTATGGCGACTACCATTCTTGCATGATCTTCAAGCTCAAGCTTACGTGTAAGTGTGTGTTAAGTGTGTCTCTCAACTCTCATTTATTACATTTCTATGAATTTAACTACTTGGTGCCTTGTTTAAGTGAAAAAGGGTAGAAGAGGGAAACACCAGAATCCTTCAAAGAGAATCTGGTCAGACCTAGAAAACCTCCTTAGAAATAACACCCTTTGGAATGAAGACTTGAAGTGTTCTTTATAGGCAATCTGGCAGCAGGTATGCACGACCGTGCCAAGTATATGCACGACCATGCATAGTATTGTGGGGACACAGGAACAACTTCTTAGAGGGGCATGTCTGGTAATTTTGGAGATGCACGACTATGCATGTAATATGCACAGTTGTGCATTTACAAGTGGCCAGATAAATATATTTTGTTTTTTTTACTCTTGGTTGATCTCGAAGCTTCTTCACTTCGTCTTTTTGGGTGGCTCAATGAGGCACGGTCGTGCCTAATTAGGCATGGTCATGCATTGAAACAACAATCTTCGAGAAGTTGTACTTCTTGTCCTTCTTGTCACCTTTTTGTCTTTTCTCCTTTGTCCCACATGAGAACCCTCTATAATACCAACTATGGAATAAGCAAGGCCATGCTCAAATGATGCATGGCCATGCATATGTGTTGTCTTCTGGGATAGATGCATGGGCATGCCCAGAATGTGAATGGCCATGCATGACCTCTGACTGCTTGTTTTCTTCAACTTTGTCCATGGTCGTGCTTTGGCACATTTATTGACTTTCGTTAACCAACTCGGGTTGACTTTTTTATTCTATGTTGACTTATTGATAGTGCACGGTCGTGCCTAGAGCGTGGCACGGGCGTACGTATCCATTCCTTTGTTGGATTCTTCAGAAAACTGGATGTTTGCCTTGTTTTTGGTCGTTTTTTTTTTTTTTTTTTTTTGTTTCTTCACTTTTGAAGCCTAAAATCCTTCAATAATAAAAAAAATGGACGATCTAGGTAGTGTTTTCAATGAACCCGACACCAAGAGCTAATGTGCTGCCATAAAATCGAAGCAAACACACAATTTGTGAATATATGATCCACCGTCTCTTCATCACTTCTACAAAGCGGTCAAGTAGTCTCTTCTACCATAATGTTTCGGTCTTTTAGAGCAACTAACGTAGGAGGTCTTCCCATCTCCGCCCTCTAAGCGAAAATATTACACTTAATCAGAATGCATTTGCACCACTTCAGAACATAATTATTACTGTTATCGACCCCTTTTGTCAATAATCTCTTCACCGCCCCAACACTGAATTTGCCCGAAGATTCTCCGATCCAAGTCCATTCGTCCTCTTTGTTCACAGGTTCTTTAAGAAAGCAATCTAGGGGAAAAAAACCCTTTTGTGTCACAATTTTCACATCGTATTAGCTACACCAAGGTAAGCGGTGTTGCACATATTCACAATGTGAGGATATGTCACACCCCGACTTTCCACGTGTCACCGGTGGGCCCGGTGGGGAGTATCGTGACGTGGTTGGCAACATAATAGTCAAACAACACAATATATATAAATGCACAGCGGAAGCAAAAGATAAATATTATTACATTTCCGAATATAAAGTAATATTCAATATTACAACGGAAAGTAAAGGATCCACAGGCGGATCTTAAAACATATCATTTATTCAACAGACTTTAGACGCCTAGAACTTGCAAGATTTCCTTATTAGCGCCCTGAGCTTCCAGCCAATTATGTTTAGTACCTGTCACTTAACCCTTTTGGAAAATACGTCAGTTTTCACTGGTAAATACACTCAACCGACTCATTTTGGAAAATGATTGAAAATTTGTTTGGATGCACATGGCACAAAATATATTGACACTTTGATTAAGATGCACAGAGGCAAAATTAATCTTTTATACTTGGAACAATTATATTTATAACCTTGTATACAGATTTACATGTTCGTTGTACGTTCAGGGCCCGATGTAGAAACCGAGTCAAGATTAACAGACACGCCACAAGTATAGGCCCACAAGAGAGTGAGATACCGTTTCCCTTTAAGCAACTTTCAGTGTATGCCTACACCCCATGCTTAAGGCGTGGCCATTTTATAATACAATGATGTCAAGGATATCCGGGACATGGTCATTAACCCCTAAAGGCTTTTATTTCAAACAATACAGATTAAACCGGGTTACCTCAATAATTTAACCTTCATTAAGATTAAATATTCAATACCCGACCAAGCGGTATCATTATACCGTATTCCAAGCCCGTATAGGGAAAATAAGTTAAGAGTATTTACGGTATCATTATACCGTATTTCAAGCCCGTGTTGGGAAAATAGGTTAAGAGTATTTACCTGAGCTAGCTCCTGTCTTAAATAGCAAGAATCTAATAACTCAGCCGTAGTCACTTAAGTAAGCGTAGGTACAATTTACCGAAAAGCTCTAGTCTGGAATGATGGTATAAATAATTAATTAGAATGCTAACGGGTCTTTAATTAAGCCTAAGCTTAGACCGGTTAGTCTTAAGGAAATATACGGTTCAAACGCATGATTAAGCGAAGACCGGAATAGAACGTGTTTTAGACCCGACAAGTTTGGAGACTTGTATACTATGGGTAAACTATACACATTCTGGATTTTGAGATAAAACCGATAAGGTTTGACCCGTTTCGGCTAATTTATGTAAACTTGTTACATAAACCGAGCCGAACGCGTAATAAGCGTGACGGGTATTCATTAGAGCCATCTACAGGTTTCCTAAGTTAATATGCTTCAAATATGTTGTGACATCAGTAGGATGTCTTTCATTATGCCCCGAACTAATTTAAACACAAACTATGCCCCGTAGGGGTAGTTTGGTCATTTTAAAGTTTGTAAAAGTGCTTAGATGTTTAACTGAGTTACAGGTCTGATGTAAACAGCAAACATACTCAATTTGATGAGTTATATCAGTAGGCTAAAGCATATATGTGAAATTTATCATTTTTAACCAAACTAGGCCCCGTAGGGGTATTTTGGTAATTTCACATAAGCCGAAAAGCTCGAAACTGAAGTCTGAGTTTATCAACCTTTGCTTACTGTTAAAATATTGTAATTTGCCTCTTATATCAGTAGGTATCAACCCGGGTATGTCCAATATGATTTTAAGACATGCTATGCGTTAAAAACGCTAATTATGGCGATTAAAGGCCATTTCCGGGTTCGGTACTTAAATCTGATATTTTTATATTTCCAGAGGGCTTAAAATAATTTATTTAACATATGAAATCAGTAGAAAAAGGTTTGGAGTCGTTTAGATAAGTAAAACTCATTTTATGGCCCGTTAGGGCAAAACCGACATTTACCGGATTAAGCCTACGACTACTAGTTATGCTCATCCTAAAATTAATTAAAAATCTTTAAAATTCCCAAAATAATATATTACATCAGTGGGTATTAAGTTTGATACCAAAAAGTAGGCTTAACTAGGCTATATGCTAATTACGCCATTTTATTAACATAAAGCATTAAATTTGCGATATTGAGCATAACTCTTAATCTACAAGTCAAACTGAGGTCACACTTTGCATACAAGTTTGTATATCAGTATTTAAGGTTTCTTCACTTTTACATTTTCATAAATCACTTTTTAAGGTAATAAGGGCATAATGGTCAACATATGGGCAATTAACGGAATCATGCGTATTAATCGGATAACTAATGAACCGATGTGTATAATCACAGAGGGTTATACTAGCATGTAGCCTGGTCCAAATGAAGCTCTAAGGTATTTCTAAAACATACCTAAACGGGTCAGAATTGAAGTCAAAGCAAAAGTCAAAGCTTTGCGACTTTCGGTTCCTAACCGGGTCTAAACAGGAAATAGTCGGGTCGAACATGTTTGGACATGTTCTTACACTTATTACTAAGTTATAACAATGATCAAACAGGTTATATATGTTCTAGATAGCTAATTATGCATAAATGACCTTTTAAGCATTATGTTGACTTTTTGATTAAAGGTTTGACCCGACATTTGACCTGGTTAGGATGGTGATCAGGGGAAACCCTTTTGAGGTTTTATTACCCACATAATTACCAACCTATAACTACTTTTAATTCGAGATATGACTGAGCCATTATAGACTAATCTCGAAGTCAAACCGTAATTACGACGGTTTGACTTTTAGCTAATTAACTAAGCTAAAAGCAATTAGAGAAAGATTAGAATACTTACTGAAGTCCTAAGCACGAGATAAGATCACTTGGAAGCAAGCTTGAGCTCCAGAAATGATCCAAGAGTGCAGGAGAAGTTGTGAGGAGAATGTGCAACATTGAAGCCCTTTTTATACTAGTTTCAATCACCATAACTTGATGACAACCAAGTCTAGGATCAACCACAACCATCCAACACTTGTTACTAGTGCCTAGGGAAGTCTAGGGGTCGTCCACAAGTGAGAAATACCGGTTTAGTGGGTCAGAAACGCGCACAACAGGTAACAGTCTGTTTTTTGGAGCTGGGCACACCCCTGCGCATCGTAGGGGTATATGTGCTACGGTGCGCAGGGCCTCATCAGGGGCAGTTTTGTTTGTTCTTTCATTATCCCGAAAAGGTAACCCCATTATCCGCATATGGGGTATTATTTATCATCTAGGGACCTCTAAAAATGTGCTTGAACAGTTCTAAACCTTACCCTTATGTATTGTTTCGTTTGAATCCATAAACAAGACTCGAAACAAAAGGGTTACCGCTCTTTTCCTTCGTAGGAGTCCACCTTATCAATTCACGAATTATTCAATGTTATAATTCACTGAACTTTTGTAAATATATTTGATGTTTTTAACATGTTTTGAGTCTTGGGATTTACTACGAGGTCGTTCAGATGTGCAAACGTTAACATGACGACACTTTTAAATCCTGTCAAACATTTTTATTAAATCCGAATTTTACAACGCGTTTTGTCGTACTTGACACGTGTCGTTTTAATATATAACCCGAATTTTCGAGGTGTTACATCCTCACCCCCTTAAAATAAATCTCGACCCGAGATTTACTGAAACAAGGAAGTATTCTCTGCCTAATAATGGCAATCTTACAGATGATTAGAAATTTGTATGATCTTGTTTGTTGTTTCCAATGCAACTTTCGGATCCTGAATATTGGACTTACCAATCTATCGTTCTAACAACAGATGTTTAACATTCCATCTTTACAAGGTCTCCTAGGAGCAGCCTTGACGCCTTTATCCTAACCATTATAGAATAGCTTATCTTAAGGTGAGATGGTTATTCTTAATCGTTGTTAAAAATAGGGTTGCGGTAACAATGCATAAACAAAATGAACCGTTTTTCTTACCCAACCATATCAAATTCTTAGAATATCGAGTTAGGATATATGAATCTATATCTTAAAGTTTTCTTAATCAGGTTTTCGGTTGTTCCATAATCAACATGGAGTTCTTACAACACTCTAACCCAAGGCGGGATGTTAATCTTAACTCTACCTGCCTCTAGAGAGGTAAACAGGGTAAACTTAGAAGAAGATAACCAAGATACCAGGAGGTTACAGAGATTTTCCATATCTCAAGCTCCGGTTCATCCATCTTTACTTGTGTCAAAAATGACATATATGTTATGAGTCCACGGATTCCTTAACCCGGAATATTTATTTGGACAATTCTATTATGGATATCTTCTTTGAATACTACTAGTCGACTTTAGTACCATATGATCATTGAGATATCTTTGTGGTTCCATGTATTAAACCTCCATGCTGATCAGACATGGAAATAATCTATGGGACACACTAGGATACGCCAATCCTCATATGACACTTTAATCGAACATAGTTTGGCATTCGCAGGCGATAGAAAACAATGAGAAAATAATTAAAATAACATATGTTGTCGTACTCTATGCGAAGAAAGAGTACTCTTAGATTTTTCGGAAGGATTCCTTGCCGATGCTAGAAGAATCGGTTACTACGGTTTCCTTGGTAGCTATACCTTGTGAATGATAAAAAAAATTTTGCTAAGTTTATGCTTCATTAAGATTTATTATTGCCTGTATTAAAAACAGGACACTTAGTAGAAATTATCATTGATAAATGATAAGGAAGTTTACTGTACAAGTGCTTATATTTAATTAGAATGGGAATTTTCACAAACTAGGCACCTAGCTCAGTTGGCTAGGCGCGCGAAAGGGTGCGGCCGGCCTAGACCCAGGTTCGATTCCGGGGACGGCCAGTTCCACCATTTTTTTTTTATTTTAATATCTGAAGATTAACTCCATTAATATTGAGGTTTACGTTTGTAGTTTTATTAACTTTCGTCGCCTTATTAGTATTGCGACTTTCGTCTACCTCATCCGAGTTTTCCATACTCGAAATTTGGTACCAATCACCAAGATTTAACCATTATTAGTCATCATCCTGATGACCTGACTTAGGTTAGCCATGGCATTCGTAGACCGTATGGGCTATTCTGTTCCGAACATTCATAGTGAATGTTATTTGAACGTATTTCCATTATATTTAGCCTAGGTCACAACGGGACCATCAATGGCACTTTTTTTTTATACACATTTTAGTTAATTTGTTAAATATGTAATTGTTCAGGATCTTTATCTAAATCCTAAATTATAGGTTAATAATAGCACAAAAGGCCTAGTCACTTAGACAAGTTTAAATTATAGGCCTTGATTTTATAGAATCGAGGCTTCAAGGTTTGAATCAAAGTTCATTACCTTTTCTTGACAGGGAGTTGTAGGCTACCACTGTCTTTAGTCCCAGAGGACGTTAGTTATAGCCCGTGGGCACTTCATCCATAAGGGATGATTATATAAATAAGGGAATTTAGTATATCCCAAAATGACTTATGTGATTTTATCATATCACATTTTGTCAAGCATGTTAATATGTTTTCATATGTTTAATAAGGATTTGAATCTCTTGAATAGGTTCTACCATCTTGGCTTTGTGTGCCGTGACATTTAGGCTAGGTTTTACCTTTAAGATTCTTTTTAATAATTAACGCAGAGCAATCCTAATTGAACTGTTAACAAGGATCTGAATCTAATTATGGAACTACCATCTTGGCCCTGTCTTAATGTGACACATGGCTAGGTTTTGTCCTTTTTAAATTTTGTCATTTTATTATAATGGTAGATCTTATAATATAGGAATGATACTTTAAATATAATCGTTCCTTTAAAAATTTAACAAGTATATGGTTGCCCTAAACGGGATTTCTAATAAAAATTGATTTGCCCATGCAAGAGCTTAATCAGCAAAATAACAAAGGACTCCAAAAACAAATTAGAATTTGTCCTATGTTCTTGTCTAGACTCAAGAATGTGCAATTGTGTAACTGAGATTAAACACAAAAGACTAGTGTTTAATTCACTCAGTGTTGGCTCTGATACCAACCTGTCACACCCCGACTTTCCACGTGTCACCGGTGGGCCCGGTGGGGAGTATCGTGACGTGGTTGGCAACATAATAGTCAAACAACACAATATATATAAATGCACAGCGGAAGCAAAAGATAAATATTATTACATTTCCGAATATAAAGTAATATTCAATATTACAACGGAAAGTAAAGGATCCACAGGCGGATCTTAAAACATATCATTTATTCAACAGACTTTAGACGCCTAGAACTTGCAAGATTTCCTTATTAGCGCCCTGAGCTTCCAGCCAATTATGTTTAGTACCTGTCACTTAACCCTTTTGGAAAATACGTCAGTTTTCACTGGTAAATACACTCAACCGACTCATTTTGGAAAATGATTGAAAATTTGTTTGGATGCACATGGCACAAAATATATTGACACTTTGATTAAGATGCACAGAGGCAAAATTAATCTTTTATACTTGGAACAATTATATTTATAACCTTGTATACAGATTTACATGTTCGTTGTACGTTCAGGGCCCGATGTAGAAACCGAGTCAAGATTAACAGACACGCCACAAGTATAGGCCCACAAGAGAGTGAGATACCGTTTCCCTTTAAGCAACTTTCAGTGTATGCCTACACCCCATGCTTAAGGCGTGGCCATTTTATAATACAATGATGTCAAGGATATCCGGGACATGGTCATTAACCCCTAAAGGCTTTTATTTCAAACAATACAGATTAAACCGGGTTACCTCAATAATTTAACCTTCATTAAGATTAAATATTCAATACCCGACCAAGCGGTATCATTATACCGTATTCCAAGCCCGTATAGGGAAAATAAGTTAAGAGTATTTACGGTATCATTATACCGTATTTCAAGCCCGTGTTGGGAAAATAGGTTAAGAGTATTTACCTGAGCTAGCTCCTGTCTTAAATAGCAAGAATCTAATAACTCAGCCGTAGTCACTTAAGTAAGCGTAGGTACAATTTACCGAAAAGCTCTAGTCTGGAATGATGGTATAAATAATTAATTAGAATGCTAACGGGTCTTTAATTAAGCCTAAGTTTAGACCGGTTAGTCTTAAGGAAATATACGGTTCAAACGCATGATTAAGCGAAGACCGGAATAGAACGTGTTTTAGACCCGACAAGTTTGGAGACTTGTATACTATGGGTAAACTATACACATTCTGGATTTTGAGATAAAACCGATAAGGTTTGACCCGTTTCGGCTAATTTATGTAAACTTGTTACATAAACCGAGCCGAACGCGTAATAAGCGTGACGGGTATTCATTAGAGCCATCTACAGGTTTCCTAAGTTAATATGCTTCAAATATGTTGTGACATCAGTAGGATGTCTTTCATTATGCCCCGAACTAATTTAAACACAAACTATGCCCCGTAGGGGTAGTTTGGTCATTTTAAAGTTTGTAAAAGTGCTTAGATGTTTAACTGAGTTACAGGTCTGATGTAAACAGCAAACATACTCAATTTGATGAGTTATATCAGTAGGCTAAAGCATATATGTGAAATTTATCATTTTTAACCAAACTAGGCCCCGTAGGGGTATTTTGGTAATTTCACATAAGCCGAAAAGCTCGAAACTGAAGTCTGAGTTTATCAACCTTTGCTTACTGTTAAAATATTGTAATTTGCCTCTTATATCAGTAGGTATCAACCCGGGTATGTCCAATATGATTTTAAGACATGCTATGCGTTAAAAACGCTAATTATGGCGATTAAAGGCCATTTCCGGGTTCGGTACTTAAATCTGATATTTTTATATTTCCAGAGGGCTTAAAATAATTTATTTAACATATGAAATCAATAGAAAAAGGTTTGGAGTCGTTTAGATAAGTAAAACTCATTTTATGGCCCGTTAGGGCAAAACCGACATTTACCGGATTAAGCCTACGACTACTAGTTATGCTCATCCTAAAATTAATTAAAAATCTTTAAAATTCCCAAAATAATATATTACATCAGTGGGTATTAAGTTTGATACCAAAAAGTAGGCTTAACTAGGCTATATGCTAATTACGCCATTTTATTAACATAAAGCATTAAATTTGCGATATTGAGCATAACTCTTAATCTACAAGTCAAACTGAGGTCACACTTTGCATACAAGTTTGTATATCAGTATTTAAGGTTTCTTCACTTTTACATTTTCATAAATCACTTTTTAAGGTAATAAGGGCATAATGGTCAACATATGGGCAATTAACGGAATCATGCGTATTAATCGGATAACTAATGAACCGATGTGTATAATCACAGAGGGTTATACTAGCATGTAGCCTGGTCCAAATGAAGCTCTAAGGTATTTCTAAAACATACCTAAACGGGTCAGAATTGAAGTCAAAGCAAAAGTCAAAGCTTTGCGACTTTCGGTTCCGAACCGGGTCTAAACAGGAAATAATCGGGTCGAACATGTTTGGACATGTTCTTACACTTATTACTAAGTTATAACAATGATCAAACAGGTTATATATGTTCTAGATAGCTAATTATGCATAAATGACCTTTTAAGCATTATGTTGACTTTTTGATTAAAGGTTTGACCCGACATTTGACCTGGTTAGGATGGTGATCAGGGGAAACCCTTTTGAGGTTTTATTACCCACATAATTACCAACCTATAACTACTTTTAATTCGAGATATGACTGAGCCATTATAGACTAATCTCGAAGTCAAACCGTAATTACGACGGTTTGACTTTTAGCTAATTAACTAAGCTAAAAGCAATTAGAGAAAGATTAGAATACTTACTGAAGTCCTAAGCACGAGATAAGATCACTTGGAAGCAAGCTTGAGCTCCAGAAATGATCCAAGAGTGCAGGAGAAGTTGTGAGGAGAATGTGCAACATTGAAGCCCTTTTTATACTAGTTTCAATCACCATAACTTGATGACAACCAAGTCTAGGATCAACCACAACCATCCAACACTTGTTACTAGTGCCTAGGGAAGTCTAGGGGTCGTCCACAAGTGAGAAATACCGGTTTAGTGGGTCAGAAACGCGCACAACAGGTAACAGCCTGTTTTTTGGAGCTGGGCACACCCCTGCGCATCGTAGGGGTATATGTGCTACGGTGCGCAGGGCCTCATCAGGGGCAGTTTTGTTTGTTCTTTCATTATCCCGAAAAGGTAACCCCATTATCCGCATATGGGGTATTATTTATCATCTAGGGACCTCTAAAAATGTGCTTGAACAGTTCTAAACCTTACCCTTATGTATTGTTTCATTTGAATCCATAAACAAGACTCGAAACAAAAGGGTTACCGCTCTTTTCCTTCGTAGGAGTCCACCTTATCAATTCACGAATTATTCAATGTTATAATTCACTGAACTTTTGTAAATATATTTGATGTTTTTAACATGTTTTGAGTCTTGGGATTTACTACGAGGTTGTTCAGAGGTGCAAACGTTAACATGACGACACTTTTAAATCCTGTCAAACATTTTTATTAAATCCGAATTTTACAACGCGTTTTGTCGTACTTGACACGTGTCGTTTTAATATATAACCCGAATTTTCGAGGTGTTACAGGATATGAAAACGAAGGATGCAGACAGTCTTATCTTTTCTCCCCCAGATTGTATATGTGCAACACCGCTTGCCTTCGAGACATTCCATTCTTCTCTTTTCTGCATGGTTAAAGATCATATAGGATCTTTAAAGCAAATTTAGTATAAAAAAGTTATTTATATTTGTATAAAAATGTAATTAAGTAAACATGGTAAGAAACAAATTCAAGGCTAAGTTGGAGACAGTTAGACCCGCATTCAAATGGATCGATCCTTTAGTTTAGAATATACACAATATTCAGGACGCTTCGTAGGACATAACAAATTGATCTTTTACATCTTACATTACATCTTATAGCTAGATAAATGTTACATATTTGGGAGCTCATGTAAATATTTATTGAGTTATAATTCCAAATGTAAAAAAAATTCTATGTTTACAGTGATAAATAATTTTACACATATATTAGAAATTAAATTTATTTTTTAAAATCACTTGCAAAACTCACACTCAAACACCCTACACGCCTATATTAAGTTGCAGTGTTGCACCCTCTACGTCACGGTCAGTTTCTCTTACCTTCACCATAAAATAGACATTCTTGCCTTTTCATTCATTGTATGTTCAGTCCTTCAAACACTCCCTCTCTCTCACACACACACGTACACTCACCACAAGTGTCTGCTGTAGTGTAGAATGGATCACAAGTTCAAAAGCAAATGGGAAAACAACAACTACAACTTTGATAAAGATTATGGGTATGATGGAATCTCATGGCGTCAAAGAAGCTTCATGTGCAACTTTTGCAAGAAAGAGTACAAGTCTGCACAAGCTCTTGGTGGTCACATGAATGTTCACAGAAGAGATAGAGCCAGACTGAGGCAATCTTCACCCTCTCTTGATCACCCTAACCCTAACCCTAATTTCTCATCACCACCTTCATCTATGATGTGTGTACCCTTCAAGACATTCCATTCTTCTCTTTTCTCCCTTGATATTTCCTCATCATCTTTAACCATGAACAATGAAGAGACACAAACCATGTTCCCATACGTACCGCATTCGGCATGGAACTTTCTTGGAGATATGAGAAAGAATATGAACACTGAGGAGTCTTTTGATCAAGAAAATGAAACTAGGGTTTGGAAGAAGAGAGAGGGTTTTAGGGTTGAAATGGAAAAGGGTTTGGTTAAAGATGGAAAGATTGAGATGGGTTTGGGTTTGGATTTGGAACTTCGACTCGGGCGATCTTAATCTGCTTTGTAGCATGAACATAATTCAGGGTTTAGTTGTGTTCATCATTTAACTATTTGATCAGGTTATGATCAGTCTTCTAGGGTTTATGTTTATGTTGGTTTTTAACTATGTATGTGTTAGATTGCAAGATCCAACTGTTTGCTGGCAGTGAATTTAATGAAGGATATTAAATATAAGTTCTAGTTTTCTAAATAATGTTCCATCTGAATCTAGATTTAATGACTGATCTCCATCATGGGTTGTTGATATGGATTTTGTAGCAAAAGCTTCACCATGTGACTTATATATATTATTTCAGTACTAAACGTTTAGCAATTTGTATCATCCTTATAAATCAAAAAAATTATATGGATCGGAATTCTATTTTTTAAGGGTGTTCAATTTGCTGATTAACTAAGCATTAAGCAATTCTCTTTTTCATAGTAAAACAAAGATGATGTAAATCATTATGTGGAGCCATTCCAGCGACATACAACTAGTGGTACTATATCCACGATCTTTAGGTTGTATAATGAGAAAGTTTCAATTTCCAAAAGGTACCTTAGCTAAGGCATGGGTTAGGTCATCAATGTCACAGAAGATCATTAATGGATTTCTATACTACCTTCTTGTCTCATCTACCATGGTTGGCATGGAAAACAATCCCCCCTCACGTCACTATCGATCTCCTTCGCGGGGACCCAAATACGATCCCCCATAGCGCCAGCCATAGTGGTGTGGCGTGGCGCTATGGGGCGCCATGCTTGGATTTTCCGGGAGGTCGCGCCCCACTACGGGTGGCCTTAGGATAGTGGTTTTGGATGATGGATTAAAAGTGGACGACATGGCGCTGATATGGAGGATCATGATGACCATAAGGATCATGACCGCACCCTATAGCCTTACATGCACAATACAATCCTTATTTTAGTTTAATTTTAGTTTTAAACAATGTATATTTATTTATCTAAAATAGCTATATATTTTAGTTGTCATCTGTTTTATAAACAACTTTATCTTAAAACCTAAATATAACTTATAAGGTAGAATTCTAAAACAATAGTAATTAAATTGTAACACAAAATAAACTCATGATACACAACATCATTATCACTTGACAATGATTAAAGTATATTCACTACTAGTGTTTTGGTCAAAAATCAGGCTAGGATAATGCAACCAAATCTTTTGTTGTGAGGTGTGATGCTTGAATCAATGAACAAATGTATAAACAACTTGCAAATGAAATGAACAAGTGACACAAGGATTTATACGAGGAAAAAGCCCTTGATCAAGAGTTGATCTCCGGCATAAAAAACCTCGGGTAATGGAAACTACCGATCACCAACTATAATTAAACAAATGATTGTTACAACTCGGGATGATAACAAGCTTGTTACAAGGATCACTAGAGTGCAATGTGTATGAAATCGCCAATGTATTGCAGAGAGCTTGCGAGAGTGTGTGTGCTAGCTAACTTGTTCTAATTCAAGCTTGTTATCCCCTTTTAAAATTAGAAATAAACTACACAACTAACTATCCTCTAAATGTGTAATTAGCCACCCACGACTTCCAAAACGGTCACCAAGCTATGCACGTGCGGAATATTCAGAGCATATTCCCCAAGAATATCGGCAAGACCAAGTCCAATACGTATACTCCTGCAAAACAAGCTTAAACATAGTGAAGGCAACCGTTAGTGTAAGGATAACAATGAGGATCCTGGATCCTGATCCTGCAACGTCTTCTGAAGATTTTTAATTCAAACAGAATTGAGGATCCGTGATCCTGGCAGTACTTGAGGATCCGTGATCCTTAGGTCTAGAAAATCTATCCCTAACAACTAGAAACTTGTGACATCCGAAATCCATCAGGAATGCATTAAAACACGTGTTTACAACGTTTTCTAGAAAAAAAAAGATTTTGTCGAAAACCCTCGTGGGAAAAATTTTCCAAAAACCTTCTTATTAAATATCTGACGGAAAGATGTGGTCCGAAGTTCTTATGCATTCCGACCACCTATCTTTTTTTTTAAATTCCTACACATCATCAATCGGTTTATTATTTTTTATTTTGCTCAAGATATTCCTATCCGAAGAAACAGTGGTTAACCGAGTGGTTAGCCATGGGTCGAATCTCGTCAAGATATGGTTAATCCCTTCTTTCCTCGATCGATGACTAGTTGATCTTTGTATCTGTCACCTGCGCAATGAAAACACCGTGACTCGCAATAAGGAGAATAAGGTGGGGGTTGCTCCTTGTTACCACCCTCCGGCGTGAGAATCAGTATTTGCTTAGGAAACAAGATAAGTGATTAGCTAGTAAGTGTGAGAGAGCAGATTAGCATTACCTCAAACCTCGTTCCAAGGCTGGTATTTATAGTCGAAGAGCAAAGGAGAGAGGCCAATGGGCCTTCTGATGGGCCTTGGGCCTGACTAACAACTTGCAGCTCATCCACTGGTCTGTCAGGGTGTGCAGGCTGCAGAAGTGTTAGGCATAGGTGTCGCCATGTGTCCTGTTGTGTTAGGCGCACGAAGGAGCAGCTGCCACGTAGCCTGTTAGCTTTGGTTATCAGTCTGTTCATCAGCTTTATGCAAGTGGAAGCTCTGCTAGTGGATCGGGTAGCCGCATATTGCACGGTCAGCTGACCCTTGTTGTCAGTGCCAGGGTGTGCCACTTGCTGGTTGGTCACAGAAGTCAAAGTGGCGGTTCCACTTGCATCGTAATAAGATGTTGCCCTTGTGCGTGCGCCCTGTAGGCTTGCGCAAGACCGTAGCATATGTTGGACGAGTTTCACATTACAAAACAACACATCCTCATTAACTACTCAACTAGAAATCAAGAGACGGTTCCATCATCTGATACTGTCCGCACGCACCCTGAAGCTTGCGCGGGACTGAAGCATGTTTTTAGCTGAGTGGCAAAGTAAACTGAGTGATGGTCACTTGCGCCTAAACCTGGAGCAAGATCTGGGACCATACCCCTTCAGGTACAGATGGTATGCTTGGACCATTCTGGGTGTTTGTTAGTGATCTTTCACAGACCACTAGACTGCCATCTTTAGTAACGGAAGTATATCGCAACAACCAGAAGTCACGAGTTGTAGCAAAAGTTGTAGAGGCATAAAGCTGCATGTACAAAAGTTCAATGGTTCCTCACGCCCTGCAAACTTACGCGGGACTGAAGCATGTTTTTAACCAAGTGGCAAAGTAAAATGGGTGATGGTTACTTGCGCCTAAGCCTGGTGCAAGATCTGGGACCATACCGCTTCACTATCCATTTTTGATGCAATGTTTCTCGGTATTTGGTCGCTAAATTATAGGGGTTTCTATTGTTCCTAGCAAATGTGTAGGAATTTCCGATGTAATGTATTTCATAGGAACGTTTCATACGAAATTTCACTTCTAATAGTGATTGCTGTATATAATAAATTGCTATATATAGGTTAGAGATAAGGATCAATTTTGCATTTAAATTCGAGCAATACTTCCCTTTAAATCCTCATTCAAAGATCGATTAGGTATCTCTCTCCTCATTCTCTCTTCATCTTCTTATTGTGTTCTTCTTTTTTGTTTCATCAAAATCTTACAAAGAAGCTATGATCCTCCCCTGCCAAGGATCACCAGAAAGATAGTCCCCTGAAAAGCCAAGGGATTATCAAAAATCCTTCGAAGGAACTCTGCTGCTTCACCGACCCGGAGATTGACCGGATTCGCCACTGTTTTCCGGCGGATACCGTCTTCAAGCCTTTTGACCCTACTGCCAAAAGTGACTCCGTCTCTGATGCTTGGGTTGCTTTTCCGGCTACCCCATTCCTGATAGGATTCTCCTATCCTTTCCCTGCCTTTACTCAATCTTTCTTTGCACTCACCGGTATGTGCTATATCCAGGCCATGCCGATGATGTGGAGGGTTTTATATACCCTAGAGAACATCATTGAGCAGGAAGGCATAGAGTTGGGGATGTCGGAACTGGCTGAGCTGTATAATCTTGTGAGCCATGGTTCACACCGTTATTTGTTCAAACATAAGCCTGGTGATCCTCATCCAATCCTTAAGACCACAAAGAACGATACCAACTGGAAAAAGCGTTTCTTCTTTGTTAAGAGAGATTCTATCCCAGACGGGAAAGATCTCCCCAAAGAGTGGACCACCCATGGTAGGATCCTTATAGAAGGATCATAGGATGATTCTATTTCTGTTGAGGATAACTGATCCTTGCCTATCTTTTTGTGCAGCTATCTCAGTCTCTCATATCATTCAGTCACCTACAACAAAAGAGAGGATCGCTGCCTTTTGGAGCCTTGATCCTGCAGTTAGATCATTCCAGGCAAACACAAAGGATTCACAAGAAGTATCCTCCGGTTCAGTCACAATGTCAAGTAAGTGTTTATTTTTACGTATGATTAAATAGATTTAAATTAAGGATACTTATTTGTTGTTTGCCGTTTGTAGGTGCTGGAAAGTCTTCAAAGTCAGCCACTCGCTTCAGCGTCACTGATCTTGATGTTGTCTCTGCCCGGTCCGGAAAGAAAAAATCTGCTGCTAGCCCAAGCGTTCCAATCCCTAAGCCTGTCACCTCCAAGGGCAAGGGAGGAAAGAAGAGTAAGACCGCTGATGATCTTGAAGGCCTGCCCCTCATCCGTCATCAGTTTGAAGAATACTTCGCTGATGTAAGGATCCCTGGTCCTTAATTCTATCCTGTCCATTTGAGGATAACGGATCCTGAATTGTATCTTTTCTTTTTTGCAGAAATTTGCTGAGATCCGGATGCTCTTTGATGCGTATGTTGAAGAGGCTGAGCAGAAGGAGCTGGACTTCCAGAAGATTTTCCTGGCTAAGGATCAAACCATCTCCACCCTCGAGAAAGAGCTCAACTTGGCAAAAAAGCAGCTGGTCATGGCCCACATCACTGCTGATCAGGAGAAGAATGAGGTGATGGAGGATGCTAAACTTTCTGCTGCCGTTGCTATGTACAAGATCAAATTGCAGATGGCCAAGGAAGCTGAGAATCCTAGCTTTGACAGGACCAGTTGGAACTAGGAGGGCTGGAAGGCTAAGCTGGCTGAGCTGGATGATGATGATGAAGATGAGGCTGCAGAGGTCTTGATGCTTGAGGCAAGCGGCAGCGGGGCAAAGGATCAAGCTGGTGATGCAGGAACTGGAGGTGATGGTGATGCAGCGAAGGTGTGAGCTGCAGAAATGGGCGATGATGGATTTATCTAGACACGGCCGTAGCCCATTTTTTATGGTTTGGTAGTTGTTTTTTTGTTTGATGGTGTTTTCTGAAAAATGCTGGTCTGTACTTAAACAATAGTAATTAGGTTTAAGGATCACTGATCTTTCAGACAATAGGTAGGATTACAAATGGTGGAGGGATCCTCTGTTTGGGGGATGAAGCCATTGTGATCCTGCCGTCTTTTTATTCTTGCACTTAGACCTCGTTAATATAGACACCCTTTGCCAACCCAAGTGGACGGGCCACGTTTTGCTGGTAGAAACTTAGGTTGGCAATTTTGACAACCTTTAAAGGGTTTAACTTATTGCTAAATAAATAAAAGTTTAATCTTTTGGCTTATCATGTGTTGTTATTTTTGTGAATACTTTACCCTTCAATTGTTATGATATACTTGGTCTGAATTCATAAATAAAGGATAAAAGTTTAATAGATTATGTCAATAAGTTTAGGATATGATCAAGGATCAAATATCCTATAATCGATAAATTCAAAAGAGTAGTGTAATTTAAGGATCATGTGTCCTGTTGTCAAAGAGTAAGGGTCACTTAGATAAATAAGGAATAAAATCAAAGTGATCAAGGATCATACCTGAGAATCCAAGTTAGGATCCTAAACCTTTAACATTTACAAGCAAGATAACCAAAAGACAAACCTTAATAAAAGGTTAGGATTAAGGATCCTTACCTGTTTAGCTTCAAAAACCTAAAATGGAACATAACTTGGGACTAAGCCAATATAAGAGAAGAGTTAGCAACTGGGGACAAGCCCAACAATTCTGGGGACAAGCCCAATATACTAGGGACAAGCCCAAAAAACTGGGGACAAGCCCAAAGGATCTTAGGTAAACTGGAGTATGGCCCTCACTGGCGACTATCCAAACTTAGTGACATGAAAATGCCAAAACCTTAGCTAACGTGAAAACGTTAGAAACCTTAGGAACGGATGTATGGTACGTCTACCATTATACGTAGGATCCTGAATGCAGCCAGTACAATGAAATTGCCAGCCCCTAAAGCGAGTACTGGTCCCATTGCCATGAACTGCACCAGGATCATCGTGCGCTACTGGGGACAGGCCCAAATAACCGGGGACAAGCCCAAAAAACTGGGGACAAGCCCAAATAACTGGGGTCAAGCCCAAATAACTGGGGTCAAGCCCAAATAACTGGAGACTTCTGTGGATACTCGATCCTTTGTTAAGGATATATCAAGCTTCTGCAAAACTCAGAACTAAGTGAAAGAAGGATAAAGGATGCAGGATCCTTCTCCTTGTATATAAGATAATTAAAGAATTAAATAGATTGGAATTAGATCATTACCAGAATGAGGATCATCTATCCTCTAAGGATCCTTCAAGGATATCGGTCAGGAATATAGCTAAGGATCCTGGATCCTTATTACATGAAGTATTTCTTCAAGTGGACAGCATTCCAAGCTCTTGGTAGTAAATCACCTTCCATTGTTAACAATCGATATGCCCCCTTTCCTGCCTCAGCTTCAATCAGGTAGGGGTCTTCCCACTTTGGTGACAATTTTCCATCAGCAGGATTTGTGGTATTCTGAAATGCTTTCCTCAATACCATATCACCAACTTGGAACTTCCTGATCCTGACATTCTTATTGTAGGCTCCAGCCATCCTTTGTTGATAACTAGCCATCCTTATCCTTCCCAAATCCCTGAGTTCTTCTATGGTATCTGTTATGGGTAAAATTCTGAGCCCATATCCTGGGAAATATCTTGAGTTATATCTTGATTGAATGATATCTGCTCATATCCGGGATGCTCATTCAGGATATTGGTAACATCCTGAATGGTATCCTCAGGATTACTAACTGGTTGTGTGCAGGAGTACGCGTCCAGATGAAGCAACGTTCACGAAGACCCTTTCTCCTGGAGACTCGGTCTAAGTCGTTCAAATGAAGACGTTGAAGCCGCATTACTCGGTCTACAACGTTCACAATGGAATATGCGGAGCATCCCATATTTGTAGGGATTTTTGTTTGTATTTTGTTACTATAAATAAGTGGGTATACCAGATCGAATAGGACATCACAGCTGCACTCATTACACTCTCACACTTGTTCTCTCGCAATTTTTACTTTCACACAAAGCATTGTAACATTTAGCGATCTGGTCGATATCCTGCACTGTATCCTGACATTTGAAGCAATAAGAAGAACTAGGCAGCTGCGATTGTCAGCTCCCGAGGTTTTATGCCGGCGATCTAGATTGATCAAGGGCTTTCCTCGTACATCTCGTGTCATTCCCTTTACTTTTTGCTCATAGTTTGATCATCGATACAGCTCAATATCCTGAGCCGTATCCTGAAACCTGTTTTCACAAACAACCTAACCAGCATATTTCCAACAAATTTTTTAGCACACTACCTTACTTAATTAATTTGATCACTTAATTGCTTCGGTAATTTTTGACCAAAACAATTTGGCGCCCACCGTGGGGCAAGTGGTGCTATCTTTACTAAAAATCTTTGTGAAATCGTTAATCGGTTTTCTATTTTCAAAACTTTTTGCCACATTGTTTACAATGGCCTCAAGATCAAACATGAGCTCCTCCACTGTGTCTGCTACAACTTCTGCTACTACTGGTTCGGTGCTTCCACCACCTCCTCCAAGGATGCCAGCTTCTGCACAACCTCAGGATATTATCCCTACTCGGAGTGTCCAGGGATCTGCTCCCGTTTTAGCTTCTAAAGATGAAATTCTAACCTTATTTGGAAGTGTGCAGGAACAAATGAGGCAGCAATAGGAAACTAACCAAATGCTGTTAAGAGAAATACAACTCTTAAAAGCTAGCTCAAGCAGATCCGTTGAGGATATTGTTACTCCTTTACAACCCAGAACTTTGAACTTCAGTTCGGCTGTGTATACTGAGGATAATAGGGGGAATATTGTACCTGGTCATTCCCAGAATCATACTCCTGAAATACCCTCCTCGATCAGGATGTCAACTGTGAGGAGCTCAGGATATGTTTCAGGATATGGACAGAATCCTCAGACTGGTAACGTGTCAAATAATAATAATCTTGCTACTAACAATAGTGGATCTTTGCAGGATGCAGGTATGACGTCAACATTTACTAGGGAGCTTCAGAAATTGAAGGACATGATATCCAGTGTGCCTGGAGTGGTCCAGCCAATTCCGGAAGTGTCCCAAGACAGCCATAGGATATCTCGTTTCGCATATCCTATCTGTGATGCTGAAATTCCGAAAAGATTTCAAACCCCCAACATGAAACTCTACGACGGGACTACGGATCCTGAAGAGCATATTGCCCATTATAGGGAAAGAATGGAGATTAATCCTATCCCTCCAGAGCTCAAGGAAGCATGCTTGTGCAAAGGCTTTGGTTCTACTTTAACAGGATCAGCCTTGAAATGGCTCTTAAATGTTCCTCCACATTCGATTACATCCTTTTCTCACCTAGTGAAATTATTTAATAGACAATTTTCTTGTAGTCGGAGTTTTGAAAAACTAACAAGTGATCTCTACAGGATAACTCAAGGACCTCAGGAATCCCTAAGGGATTATGTGAACAAATTCAGCAGGGAATCCTTGGATATCCCGCACCTTGATGTTGCCACAGTAGTCCAAGCATTCAAGATGGGGCTACAAAAGGATTCCCAATTTTATCAGGATCTTGTGATGAATCCTTGCAGGAATTTGGACGAGGCCTGAAACAGGGCCTTGAGATATATCAGGCTGGAGGATGATAAGAAGATGCAAGAAAGGATGAACTCATCCACTACCTATGAATCAACTAATAGAAAGTCAGAATCCTCATTTAAACCATATCGCTCTAAGCCATATGGTAGAAATGACAACAAGAAAGTGAATGCTGTTGAAGATGAGGATCCTGAAGAATATCCTGAATTATCTGAATATTGCTTTTCTGTTAACATTCCTGAATTAATGTATGCTATGCAGGGTTTAGGAGACAAAGCTAGGTGGCCTCGAAAGAACCAACAAAAAGCTGATTGGAAGGATAAATCCAAATGGTGTGCCTTCCACGAAGATTTTCGTCATGTGACTAAGGATTACATTGCTCTAAGAAAAGAAATAAGTTATCTTCTGAGCAAGGGATATCTGAAGGATCTCCTAGGAAGAAAGAAGAATAAGGGGCAGGATACTGAGAAGGATCCTGAACGAGCAGTATCACCTCCTGCGGATGACAAGATAATCAACTTTATTTCAGGAGGGTCCGGCATTTGCGGAACTTCGTATTCTGCGGCCAAGAGGCATGCAAAGGAGGCTAAGACTGAAAGGGGAGACAAACCAGCCAGGATGACCACCCTTACGACTGATAAAGTGATCACTTTTGACAGTGATGACCGGGATACTGTGCAGGATCCTCACCATGATGCTCTCGTAATAACATTGTATGTTGCTAACCATTTTGTACGCAGGATATTGGTGGACAACGGTAGCTCTGTCAATATAATTCAGCTGGAAACATTAAAGAGGATGAATGTATCTCCGATGGACATTACTTCGAAGTCCACTGTGCTCGTTGGTTTCAGTGGAGAAGCTAGGAACACAGTGGGAGAAATAAAGTTACCAGTATATGTTGAAGGGGTCAACTCGATACAACGTTTCTGTGTGATGGACTCCCTATCCTGCTATAACATCATACTGGGCAGGCCATGGATCCATGATATGAAGGCTGTTCCATCAACTTATCATCAATGCATCAAGATTCCTACACCTTGGGGGTCGTCAAGGTTGATAGTGATCAGCAGGAGGCGAAAGAATGTTACTCATCCTCGATGAAATCTTCTACCAAACCTAGTGCAGCATAGCAACTAAAGATGCGGGCCCAGGATATCGTGGAGGCTTCCGAGCAGGATATAAAGAATATTATCCTGGATCAGGATAATCCAGATACCTCGGTGCTCGTAGGAACCAATATCCCTCAGGATATTGAAGATCAATTAACTGACTTTTTAAAGTGCAGGATGTCAACATTTCCATGGAAGCATGAGGATATGACAGGTATATCCATAGACGTTATCACTCACAAGCTTGGAATTGACAGGTCGTTCAAGCCTGTACAGTAAAAGAGAAGGAAGTTCGCTCCCGAACGAAATGAAATTATCCAAGAAGAAGTGGAGAGATTATTGAAGTCCAAGATGATCAGAGAAGTCAAATTTCCCAAGTGGCTAGCAAATGTGGTCGTGGTTCAAAAGAAGAATGGGAAATGGCGAGTTTGTGTAGATTACACAGACTTGAACAAGGCTTGTCCAAAAGACCCATTTCCTCTTCCTCATATTGATGCAATGGTAGATGCTACCGTCGGGCACGAGATGTTAACCTTCATGGATGCATCCTCAGGATTTCAGCAGATTCAAATGGAGCCTTCGGACCAAGAGGATACTGCCTTCATGACACCAACAGGTATTTATTGTTATACTGCTATGCCTTTCGGTTTGAAAAATGCAGGAGCGACATACCAGAGATTGGTGAACATGATGTTCAAAGAAAAGCTGGGGGACACAATGGAGGTATACATCGACGATATGGTGGTAAAATCTAAAAAAGCTGAGGATCATCTCTAGGATATTAAGGGAGCATTTGATATCCTGGATCAATATAACATGAAGCTAAATCCTGCTAAATGCCATTTCGGAGTGGGGGCAGGAAAGTTTCTAGGATATATGGTGACCAAAAGAGGAATAGAGGCGAGCCCAGAGCAGATTAAAGCTATCTTGGATATCAAATCACCCTCAAACATGAAGGATGTTCAACGGTTAACAGGACGAGTTGCAGCATTGAACAGATTTATCTCAAGATCCTCGGAGAAATGCAAAGAGTTTTATGATATCCTAAAGAAGAACAAGAAGTTTGAGTGGGGTGAAAAGCATGAAGCGGCCCTGCAGGATTTGAAGCAATATCTTTCAACTGCACCCCTATTAATGAAGCCTGAGAATGGTGAACCACTGTCCCTATACCTCGCAGTATCAGGGAATGCTGTAAGTGCCGTCCTTGTAAAGGATCATGAAGGTCAGCAATATCCTGTTTATTATGTTAGTAAAAGTTTGTTAGATGCAGAAACTAGATATTCTCATTTAGAAAAGTTGATACTAGCACTAGTTATGGCATCAACAAAGCTTAGACATTACTTTGAAACGCACAGAATTCATGTTAAGACCAATTATCCTGTTAAGAATGTGCTTAGGAAGCCCGAGATGTCGGGCAGGATGGCCAAATGGTCAGTAAAGTTAAGTGCTTATGACTTAGTATACGAACCTAGAAATGCCATAAAATCAAAAGCTCTAGCTGACTTTGTGGCTGATTTCAGTAGTGACATTCAGGATGAGGCAGACCTAGAAGTACAACAATTAGGAGAATCCTCAGGATCCTGGACATTGTACACTGATGGAGCATCTAATGTTAGAGGAGTAGGATTGGGAATACTACTAAAATCGCCACAGGGGGACATATTACCCCAGGCTATTAGATGTGAATTTCCTGCTACTAATAATGAAGCAGAATATGAGGCTCTAATTGCAGGATTAGAACTAGCTAAAAATATGAATATCAAGAATTTGCAAGTATATGTTGACTCTTTGTTAATTACTAATCATTTTAATGGATCCTATGCAGTTAAGGGTGAGAAGTTAATCGAATACCTCGATATTCTCAAAAAATTAGCAGGATATTTTGATGTTTTTACACTTGAACAGGTACCAAGGGAAGACAATGCTGAAGCAGATGCCCTAGCAAACCTGGGATCATCGGTCAGGATACCAGAAGGAACCCAAATACCAATATTGCATATCTTGTATCCTGCAACGAATCCTTAGGATAAAGAAGTAGTAAGTATCCAGGATCCTGTTGCTGAATATCCTGAGGAGGATCCTAAATCCTGGATGGCTCCAATCGTAAGATATCTCAAAGAAGGACACATCCCTAGAGACGAAAATCCTAAGGCATTTAGGATGAAGGTATCACGATTCACCATTATAAATAATATTTTGTATAAGAAATCTCTTGCAGGACCATATCTAAGGTGCTTGGAGGATCCTGAAACTAAAGAAGTACTTCAGGATATACATGATGGGGATTGTGGTAACCATACTGGGGGCAGATCATTATTCTCAAAGGTGTTGAGAACAGGATACTATTGGCCAACGATGAGGAAAGATGCTGCAAAATATGCTCGAAGATGTGATGCATGTCAAAGGCACAACAATATACTACACCAACCAGCTATACCACTATATCCTATAGTTTCCCCTTGGCCATTCATGAAATGGGGGATGGACATAGTAGGGAAATTACCAAAAGCTCCAGGAGGAAAAGTTTTTATGTTGGCAATGACTGATTATTTCTCTAAGTGGGTGGAGGCTGAAGCATTTGTTCAAGTCAGAGACCAAGAAGTAGTATCCTTCATAAAGAGGAATATCCTGACCAGATTTGGAGTACCAGCCGAAATAATCTGTGACAATGGTTCTCAGTTTATAAGCAAGAGAACTACTGACTTTTGCAAGAGTTGGGGAATCAAGATGATCACGTCCACCCCGGTACATCCTCAAGCAAATGGACAAGCTGAGTCCTCAAACAAGATAATTGTTAACAACTTGAAGAAGAGATTAAGAGCCAAAAAAGGAAGATGGGCAGAAGACCTACCCTTTGTTTTGTGGGCGGATAGAACAACGGTAAAGAATGCAACTGGTCAGACACCATTCTCTTTGGTGTTCGGAGCAGAAGTAGTGATCCCAACGGAGATAGTGATACCTACTGCGAGATCTATCCTGCAGGATCCTGAGAAAAATCCTGAGACTTTGTGCCAGGATTTGGACACCATAGATGAGATAAGAGATGCAGCAAGACTAAGGATGGCAGCATATCAACAAAGGATATCCAGAGCATACAACAAGAATATAAGGACTAGAAGGTTCAAAGTTGGAGATTGGGTGTTAAGAAAGGCTTTTCAAAATACCACTAATCCTGCCGATGGAAAACTAGCTCCGAAATGGGAAGGACCATATGAGGTTGAATCCGAATCAGGAAAAGGAGCATACCGACTCAGGAGCATGGAAGGGGAAACGCTACCAAGATCCTGGAATGCTATACACTTAAAACTCTATTTCAAGTAAGAATAGAGTTTAATATCTATCCCAGAATGGTATGTGTTCTATCTCTCTTAAATATATTTGAATTTGTTTATTATTTTGAACCCAATACTGACTTAGGCATCGGAGGGGTGTTAGCCAAGCTAACACCCACCTTAGTTAAAGGTTGTTTTGTAGAATATGTGTCAGGATATAGCTCCAGGATAAACGCTCAGGATATTTCGAAAGATTAGAGGACTGGCCCCCTCTCTCATGTTTAAGGGATCCTGATTCCTTCAAAGGTTTAAAGGTACTCACCTTTCTTTCGAACTGGGTTTGAACACCCCGCCTGGAGCGCAAGTCATCTGGGGATAGTTCAAGGTAACGGGACCAGTTCATGTAAAAGTGGCTGACAATTTCGTTACTATTGGCTATATCCTGGATTCTAAAGGTATATGAGGATTGATCACCCTCTCTCACGAAAGGGTATTTTCATACCCTCTAAGGTTTAAAGGTTTTCATCTTTCTAAGACTTGGAGTTTATACACTCTCGCCTGTAGCGCATGAAAATCAGGGTTTATCCCCAGGATATGAGGGTTTATCCCCAGCATATTAAGGGTTTATCCCCAGCATATTAAGGGTTTATCCCAGGATATCAAGGGTTGATCTCTAGATATTCAGGATCTATTTAGTAAAGCTAAAGTATGACTATATCTATATATTAAACACAGGGGACATATATCATACAATTTAAAGGATGGATCCAAGTTTGTAAGTATGCACTGGGGACATTTCTATGGTGGAAAATTGGAATTGATTCCTTAGGGAATTCCTGGTATGATATCTCCTTTCTATTTGGATAACTTACAGATTGTGTGTCGGTATCCTGATCAAGATATCTTTCAGGATACATTTACAATGTGTTCCCAAGAATGATCAGACAAAATTATTTTTACAAGTAAGATTCATAGAGTAAAAATATAACAACAAAAATAAAGCTAGAAAAGGGTTATATTATTGACGTACCAAAAGTTGTGCTCTTGGTTTCACCTCAAACCAAGGACCATCCACCAAGAGCACAATTAGTTCCTTACTATATTTACCTAACAGTTGAAGGTTTTGTCCCAAACTGAGACCCATCCGCCTCCAACTGTTGTATTGTTCAAAAAAACAAAACATACTAACATTGATGACCAAGGGCTTCGACCTGAAACTCAGGATCCCCCCACCTTTGGCCATCATATTGTCTAGATGCAGGAAAGTAAAGTGCAGAAAAAGTAAATTGTTTTAGGGTTACAGACCAACGATCAAATCTAAAAAAGTGGGCTCCGGCCTTCGCACGTATATCCATCATTGCCCACCTGAATGCCCTCACACAGCGGCATCTTCTCCAACCTTCTATGCCTTCTCAGCTTCAACACCCTGAGCAGCATCCTCACCAGCATCCATTCCAGCATCCGCCCCAGCATCCTTCTTGTCTCCAGCCTTGTCAGCCACCTCTGCCGACTTAGAGGATTCACCAGCTTCAGCAGGAAGGGGCACAGCCTTGCCTCCAAGCTCCTTCAACTTTGCCACCCAGGATTCGACTTGCCAGGATGGGCACTCAAGGCCTGTTCCCTTGGCCTCATAGGCCATCTTAATACGAGCTTGTTGCAGGGAGACAATGGCAGAAGCTTTGATTCCTTCCCGAAAAGCGACCATGGCCTGTTCATGTTCCATTTGGACAGTGGCCAACTTGATTTCAGTATCCTGGGTCACTTTCTTCAGCTTGTCCTTGTAATGCCGAGTCTTCGCTTCAGCAATGGCACCTTGGTCGGCAACAGTAGATTCAAGCTGTTTAATCCTGGCATCATAGAGTGCAGCAGTACCACAGGCATCGTTGTAAAGGTGGAGCAGATGCTGGAGGCCCTGTAAGTAAGCAATTCAGGTATAGATCAATATTCGCTAACATGAATATCCTGTCAGGATATTCTATCAGAACATATGTGCAGGATGTAGGGTCAGGATATTACCTTGTTAAGGAAGGATGTCATCGGTTCTAAGGAATCAGTGAAGCTGAGCTCATCATAAGAAAATCCTTCATAGCCTGGAGCACTAACTTCAGAGTTCTACCTCTTCTTTGAGGTGGAAGCACGAGTCCTTGGATTAGCTTTGGGAGCTGGGAGCGGCTTGGAGCTGGTGGCAGCAGGGGTCTCTTTCTTGACCATGATTGGAGTAGGGTAACTGTCAAGCTCATCAAGATCAAGGAGGATTGGGACTTTGCTGGAGTCTGCATACAGGGAGTTGAATTTCTTCCTAAATATGCCAAATAAAAACATGTATGCAGGATAATGTGCAGGATCCTTACCAGACATGTTTGCACTGGAAAGAGGGCTTGGAGATGGTGGAGACGGGTTAAAACTTCTTTCAGCCTCTGGAAGGAGTCTGATAGTGTCAATCCTTTTCTGTGAATCAGCAAGGGGAGGTGCAAGCTTCCTAAAATCAGTTGTATACAAAATAATAAACAGAAAATTGGTTAGTTCAGGATATGGAACAGGATAAAAGGCAGGATCATCCTTAAACCCTAAGTCCTACCCTTTTTCAACCATTTCACCGAATATTCCGTTCCACCAGGGATTGAGTCCCTTTTTACAAAGAAAAACTTGGATTGCCATTTCTCCTCATTCCTGGTGCCACGAAGTATCAACGGCTCCCCGGAGGTGGAGTAAAATAAAAATCTACAGGATCCGTGGCATCTAAGCCGGTAAGCTAGGGGGAGATCATGAACAGAAAGCTCAGGAATGTGATTTTTCTTGATCTGGTCAAGAACGGACAAAACACGCCAAAGCATCGGCATTGTTTGGCTAAAAGAAATTTTTGTGATGTTGAAAAATTCAGTGATAAAGTCTGGAAAGGGGAATCGTAACCCTAAGGTAAAAGGAAAGGCACTAAAGCACAACCATTCGTCGAAAACCATGTCCGACCGGATTTCCCGGTCAAACGGCCGGAATACCGTCCCTTCCGGGAAGATACCAGAGGATTTCAGGGCCGACAAATGGGCGCTGTCAAAGGTACATATTTCTTTTTCCGGATCCTGAAGAAGATTCTGTTGTATGAATGTGGGAGCGGAGTCTCCGGAACTCGATCTTGTTTGCCTTGTCATATTATCGCCGGAATGCTGAACCGAAAGAGAGAAGAAGATGGAAAAGAGAGAGAGAGCTTTTTACCTTTTTTACTTCGGTCAAGAATAAATGGGATAAAGATGAGAAGTTATAGGGTGGTGATGAGTAAATATAGGCTGAGTAGTTGCAAACGGTCACATCATGAGTCTAATCTCTTAAATTGCCCCGGTCTCCGGAAAAAATATAACCGTTAGTGCCAGGATACTAAACGGTAACATTTTTTGGGGACAATTGTTATGGGTAAAATTCTGAGCCCATATCCTGGGAAATATCTTGAGTTGTATCTTGATTGAATGATATCTGCTCATATCCGGGATGCTCATTCAGGATATTGGTAACATCCTGAATGGTATCCTCAGGATTACTAACGGGTTGTGTACAGGAGTACGCGTCCAGATGAAGCAACGTTCATGAAGACCCTTTCTCCGGGAGACTCGGTCTAAGTCGTTCAAATGAAGACGTTGAAGCCGCATTACTCGGTCTACAACGTTCACAATGGAATATGCGGAGCATCCCATATTTGTAGGGATTTTTGTTTGTATTTTGTTACTATAAATAGGTGGGTATACCAGATCGAATAGGACATCACAGCTGCACTCATTACACTCTCACACTTGTTCTCTCGCAATTTTTACTTTCACACAAAGCATTGTAACACTTAGCGATCTGGTCGATATCCTGCACTGTATCCTGACATTTGAAGCAATAAGAAGAACTAGGCAGCTGCGATTGTCAGCTCCCGAGGTTTTATGCCGGCGATCTAGATTGATCAAGGGCTTTCCTCGTACATCTCGTGTCATTCCCTTTACTTTTTTGCTCATAGTTTGATCATCGATACAGCTCAATATCCTGATCATCGATCTAGTTTAATCCCCCAGTTGTCATAAAAGTTAGTAGTTCTACTCCCAATAAATTGGGATCCATTATCACAAACAATTTCAGAAGGAATACCAAATCTAGTAATAATATTTCTTTTAATAAAGGATATCACTTCTTTTTCTCTGACTTGAGCAAATGCTTCAGCCTCTATCCACTTGGAGAAGTAATCAGTCATGGCAAGCATAAACACTTTTCCTCCTGGTGCTTTGGGAAGTTTACCAACTATATCCATTCCCCATCTCATGAATGGCCAAGAAGAGGATATAGGATGCAAAAGTTCTGCTGGCTGAAAAAGGATATTACTATGTCTTTGACAAGCATCACATTTCTTGGCATAATTCACAGCATCCTTCTTCATAGTAGGCCAATAGTATCCTGTCCTAAGGATCCTTGAGAACAATGCCCTGCCCCCAGTGTGGTTTCCACAATCTCCTTCATCAAAATCCTTTAGGACTTCTTGAATTTCAGGATACTCTATGCATCTTAGATATGGACCTGCAAGGAATCGCTTATATAACATGTTATTCAATATTGTAAATTGAGATACCTTGATTTTGAAAGCCCTGGGGTTTTCTCCTGTAGGAATCTCTCCATGTTGTATATATCTCATGATTGGAAGGATCCATGATCCTAAATGAGACTGTGCACTATCACTAGGAACTATTGCAGAATCCTCCTCTATCTCCATAGTTATGTGATCCTCAATAGCAGGAGCCAAAATATGGATGATAGGGATCTTAATATCCTCTGGAATTTTCAATGATGATCCTAGATTGGCCAATGCATCAGCTTCTGCATTCTCTTCCCTAGGTACCTGTGTCAAACTAAAAGAAACAAAAGAGAGTGCCAATTCATTAACTATCTCTAGGTATTTGATTAGTCGTTCACCTTTAACAGCATAAGATCCATTAAAGTGATTGGTAATTAACAGTGAATCTACATGTACCTCAAGATACCTGATCCTCATATGCTTGGTGTTATGGGTCATTTTCTGAGCATATATATCCTGACTAATATTCTGCTTTTGATTGTTTACTCGTAATCAGGATACCGGATCAGGATATTGGTAACATCCTGGTGCGATATCCTGGTATTAACTAAATTAACCACGTGCAGGTTAAAAGCTGTGGGTCACTAACGGTCGAGTGGACCTCTTCTCCTTAAGACTCGGGCAAACCAGTTATGTGAAAGATGTTGAAACCGAAAGACCAGGTCTACAACGTTCGTATGGGGAATATCCGCCGAATCCCGGTTTAATAGGAAAGTTAGTTGTTTTCGTTTAGCTATAAATAGTATGATCGGATCAAGTTAAGGCACTCACTTTCCATTCGCACAATTTACTCTCTAGTTACTAGCAATCACTACACACAAACACTTGTACTCGAATTACCTTGTAACACCTAGTTGATCCGCATCATATCCTGCACTGTATCCTGATATTTGAAGCAATAGAAGGACAAGGCAGCTACGATTGTCAGCTCCCGAGGTTTTGTGTCGGCAATCTAGATTGATCAAGGGCTTTCCTCGTATATCCGGCGTCACCCTTTACCTTTTTTGCTCATTGTTTGATCATAGATACAGCTCTATATCTTGAGCCATATCCTGAAAACTGTTTTTACAAACAACTAAATCAAAATATTTTCAACACATATTTCTAGCACACTACCTCACTTAACTAATTTGATCACTTAATTGCTTCGGTAATTTTTTACCAAAACAATTTGGCGCCCACCGTGGGGCAAGTGGTGCTATTTTTACTAAAAACTTTAGTAAAATCATTACTCGGTTTTCTATTGTCAAAACTTTTTGCTACATTGTTTTCAATGGCCTCGAGATCAAACATGAGCTCTTCCACCATGTCTCCTACAACCTCTGCAACAATTGGTTCGGTGCTTCCACCTCCTCCTCCAAGAATGCAAGCCTCTTCATAGGGAACTGAGAGTCATGTGGCTCGGGACGTTATCCCCGCTCCCAGTGCCCAGGGATCTGGTCCTGTTTTGGCTTCTAATGACGAAATTCTGAATTTGTTTGGTAGTGTACAGGAACAGATGAGGCAGCAGCAGGAAACTAATCGGATGCTGATGAGAGAGATACAACTCTTGAAATTCGGTCCAAGTAGGCCTGCTGAAGAAACTGTCACTCCTTTGCAACCCAGGGCTTTGAACTTCAGTTCTGCAGTTTACACTGAGGATAACCGGGGGAATATCATGCCAAGCCATTCCCAGAATTATACTCCTGAGATACCCTCTTCAATAAGAGTATCAACCGTGAGAAGCTCAGGATATGCTTCAGGATATGGCCAGAATCCTCAGACTGGTAACCTATCAAATAATAATATTCTTGCTACTAACAATAGTGGATCTTTACAGGATGCAGGTATGACGTCAACATTTACTAGGGAGCTTCAAAAGCTGAAAGACATGATATCCAGTGTGCCTGGAGTGGTCCAGCTGATTCCAAAAGTATCCCAAGACAGCCACAGGATATCCCGGTTTGCGCATCCTATCTGTGATGCTGAAATCCCCAAAAGATTTCAAACCCCCAACATGAAACTCTATGACGGAACCACGGATCCTGAAGAGCATATCGCCCAGTATAGGGAAAGGATGGAGATCAACCCTATCCCTCCAGATCTCAAGGAAGCATGCCTCTGCAAGGGTTTTGGTTCTACCTTGACAGGATCAGCCTTAAAATGGTTGTTAAATCTTCCTCCTCACTCAATTACTTCGTTTGCTCATTTGGTTAATTTATTTAATAGTCAGTTTTCTTGCAGCCGGAGTTTTGAGAAACTAACCAGCGATCTTTACAGGATAACTCAAGGGCCTCAGGAATCCTTGAGGGATTATGTGAACAAGTTTAGTCGAGAATCCTTGGATATCCCACATCTTGATATTGCAACAGCTGTGCAGGCTTTTAAAATGGGATTACAAAAAGATTCTCAGTTTTATCAGGATCTTGTAATGAATCCCTGCAGGAATCTCGACGAAGCTCGTAACATGGCCTTGAGATATATTCGCTTGGAGGATGACAGAAAGATGCAAGAGAGGATGAATTCCACCTCAACCTATGAATCAAACAATAGGAAATCAGAATCCTCGTATAAACCATATCGCTCAAAGCCATATGGCAGAAATGATAGCAAAAAAGTCAACGCTGTTGAAGATGAGGATCCTAAGGAGTATCCTGAGTTGTCTGAATATTGTTTTTCCGTTAATATACCTGAATTAATGTATGCTATGCAGGGTTTAGGAGACAAAGCCGGGTGGCCTCGCAAAATCAACAAAAAGCTAATTGGAAGGATAAGTCCAAATGGTGTGCCTTTCACGAGGATTTCGGCCATATTACCGAGGATTGCATTGCTCTAAGGAAAGAAATAAGCTACCTACTGAGCAAGGGATATCTGAAGGATCTGCTGGGAAGAAAGAAGAATAAAGGGCAGGATCCTGAGAAGGATCCTGAACGAGCAGCATCACCCCCAGCAGATGCCAAAATAATCAACTTTATTTCAGGAGGGTCCGATATTTGCGGGACCTCATATTCCGCAGCCAAGAGACATGCAAAGGAAGCTAAGACCGAGAGGGGAGATAAACCTGCCAGGATGACTACCCTCAAAACTGATAAAGTGATCACTTTCGACAGTGATGACAGGGATACTGTTCAGGATCCTCACCATGATGCTCTCGTAATAACATTATACGTGGCTAACCATTTTGTACGCAGGATATTGGTGGATAATGGCAGCTCCGTCAACATAATCCAACTAGAAACTTTGAAAAGAATGAATGTATCTCCAATGGATATTACTTTAAAATCCACCGTGCTTGTTGGGTTCAGTGGAGAGGCCAGGAACACAGTGGGAGAGATAAAGTTACCAGTATATGTTGAAGGGGTCAACTCGATACAACGTTTCCGTGTGATGGACTCCCTATCCTGCTATAACATCATACTAGGCAGGCCATGGATCCATGATATGAAGGCTGTGCCATCGACTTATCATCAGTGCATCAAGATCCCTACCCCTTGGGGGGTTGTCAAGGTTGATAGTGATCAGCAGGAGGCGAAGGAATATTACTCATCCTCAATGAAATCCTCAACCAAGCCTAATGCAGCATAGCAATTAAAGATGCGGGCCCAGGATATTGTGGAGGCTTCGGAGCAGGATGTAAAGAAAGTTATCCTGGATCAGGATAATCCGGATATCTCGGTGCTCGTAGGAACCAATATCCCTCAGGATATTGAAGATCAATTAACTAATTTTTTGAAATGCAGGATGTCAACGTTCACGTGGAAGCACGAGGATATGACATGTATTTCAAAGGATATTATAACACATAAGCTTGGTATTGACAGGTCATTCAAGCCTGTCCAACAAAAGAGAAGGAAATTTGCTTCGGAACGAAATATGATCATCCAAGAGGAAGTTGAAAGGCTACTAAAGAGCAAGATGATTAGGGAAGTGAAGTTTCCCAAATGGTTGGCTAATGTGGTTGTGGTGCAAAAGAAAAACGGGAAATGGAGAGTATGTGTGGATTACACCGACTTGAATAAAGCTTGTCCCAAAGACCCGTTTCCTCTACCTCATATTGATTCAATGGTGGATGCTACCGCTGGCCACGAGATGTTAACCTTCATGGATGCCTCTTCAGGATTTCAGCAAATCCAAATGGAACCCTCTGATCAGGAGGATACTGCTTTCATGACACCCACAGGTATTTATTGTTATACTGCTATGCCCTTTGGTTTGAAAAATGCAGGTGCAACATATCAGAGATTGTTGATCATGATGTTTAAAGACAAGCTGGGGGACACTATGGAGGTATACATCGACGACATGGTAGTAAAGTCTAAAAAGGCTGAGGATCATCTCCAGGATATCAAGGGATCATTTGATATCCTAGATCAGTATAACATGAAGCTAAATCCTGCTAAGTGCCATTTCAGAGTGGGGGCAGGAAAGTTTCTAGGATATATGGTGACTAAAAGAAGGATAAAGGCAAGCCCGGAGCAGATTAAAGCTATCTTGGATATCAAGTCACCTTCAAATATGAAGGATGTTCAACGGTTAACAGGCCGAGTAGCAACATTGAATAGATTTATTTCAAGATCCTCGGAAAAGTGCAAGGAATTTTATGATATCCTCAAGAAGAATAAGAAGTTCGAATGGGGAGCAAAGCATGAAGCAGCCTTGCAGGATTTGAAGCAGTATCTTTCAACAGCACCCTTATTGATGAAACCTGAGGATGGCGAACCATTATCCCTGTATCTTGAAGTATCAGGGAATGCAGTAAGTGCTGTCCTTGTAAAGGATCATGAAGGTCAGCAGTATCCTGTTTATTATGTTAGTAAAAGTTTATTAGATGCTGAAACTAGGTATTCTCACTTAGAAAAACTGATATTAGCCCTAGTTATGGCATCAACAAAACTTAGACATTATTTTGAGACACATAGGATTCATGTTAAAACTAATTATCCTGTTAAAAATGTGCTTAGGAAACCCGAAATATCAGGTAGGATGGCTAAGTGGTCAGTAAAATTAAGTGCCTTTGATTTAGTTTATGAGCCTAGAAATGCCATAAAGTCTCAGGCTTTAGCTGACTTTGTGGCTGATTTCAGTAGTGACATTCAAAATGAAGTAGACTTAGAAGTACAGCAGCTAGGAGAAAACTTAGAATCCTGGACATTATATACTGATGGTGCATCTAATGT
>JARYGA010061263.1:47638-110022 GCA_030545235.1 Helianthus tuberosus
AGATTTCCATGACATGGCCATTAAAAAAATGTAAACGAGCTTAACGTAAGATAGGAACAACTGTATACAAATATATTTATTGCTATTTAGAACACTATAAGTCAACAAAGCACCAGTGGTCTAGTGGTAGAATAGTACCCTGCCACGGTACAGACCCGGGTTCGATTCCCGGCTGGTGCATTACATTTTTACTTTTTTAATTAATATAAATTCAGTTAATTTTTAATAAAAATTTCAGGTGATTAAAATATAAAATAAATGGAAATAATCAAGACAAAGGACAGATAACTAGAAAGTAGAAACACTATATAAACAGTTCAAGTCTATTTAATCTTCAAACCAAACACATAAATCTCCATTTCAACAAGATTTTTTTACATAAACGTCCACACAAAAGAGCATTGTCCAACATTCACCAAGGCGTAACGGTTTCGGGTTCAAAAAGAGCCCGAATCACCGAGTGAGATAATATATGACCAGGAAACCGACAACAAACGAAGCCACAAGAGTAAACATTCTTCGGCTTGATTTAGTCTCAAAAACCTGGAGAAGATAAATTCAAACATTTATTTATAATGTAGGGATCGTATTTATCTTCAATAAGCGAAACAGGCAAGATAAAATTAAGAGTTTGTTTAAAAAAGAATCGGACCAATAGTTAACAACGTGTAGCTTTAGTGCATAAAACCCATTTTATAACCCATTAATCTAAAGAGTCAAATGGGTTGACGGATTATAATCAAGTTGTAAATGTGCTAAATGGGTCATAAACAGGTTGGAAAGTTGTAGTAATGAGTTCAACGGGTTGGCGTGCGGGTCACCCGCCCTACATATCTGAACAAGTCAACCTGAACATGACCTGTTTATAAAACATGTTAGATTTGACAACCCAAAATCTAATTATTTTCGTGTTGTGTTTCGGTTCTTGTCAGGATATACAACAGGTTTTAAAAGCGAAAAACTTGGCAGTTGAATGATGAGTAGATATGCATTACCGTTTTGAATTTATCCATCGTTCCAGATAGAATGCCTCTTGAAGAATCCATATCATTCCCCTGATGAGAAAAACAAATATTGCTATTAACTATTCAAGATAAATAAATACAAACAAAAGATAAAAATTTACAGAAATACCATTCTATCCAACATTCGGTTATGACCCTCCACTTCTTCATGAATATCACCTGTCAGCTGTTGAAATAAACCACCTTAGTTTTATTCAAAACATATTTAGGATATGATAATGAAATTTACTTGGATATGATATGTTTGAACCGGACATTTTCTCAACACAAGCAAAACGTTATCAAAATGACACTATAAACACAAGGTTAGAGCTTGCATACCCTTTTCAGCATAAGAACTCTATCTTGAAGCCCGTCCATCGCTCTATCATTCTCCTGTTCATCAATTTCATGGGATGAGTAAGACGAAGTGGCCCTAATACCACCATCTTCAATGTCATCAAAAAGAGCAGTTCTGCTTCCACGAACATCCCTGATGCACATTTAATCAACGATTTTTTAAATAAAAAGACATAAGTAATCGAGTACGCAAAACGTAAACTCCTTATCACATTTAATAGAACATAATATTACAGCACGCAGTCAGTGGCTTTTCATGTTGTGAAAAAACTGTTTGGTAACCGTGAACTTGTTACAGGACACTCAGGGTGTAGTTAGTTGTCAATAGCGCTCATAGCGCACGCTATAGTGAATAGCGTAGCGTATCAGTGAAGTGTCGCTACAGACCCTGCAGCGATAAATAGCGGATTTTTTATTTATTTTATATATTTAGATGATTAGCGCATAGTTGTTAATGGCGAATAACGACAAATAGTGATAAGGTACCTATATACTACATCGCGAATAGCCATAAACAGCGGGCGGCTATTTTATAAATAGCGATACACTAGAAAAAAAATTTAAAATTTTTTATATGTATATTATATCAAAATATGTATACTGGTATATATGCTATTTTACATGAATACTTAACAAAAACCTAAAATCTAGCTATTTTATAGCTATATTTAATTGCTATTTATATTAAAAAAAAATAAACTGTTGCTATTATTGCTACAACCTTAATAACGAGCCTAGACCTATACGATACGGAGCGCGCTATAGCGATCGCTACGCTCGCTATTGACAACTATGGATTACTGATAGCGTTTTTTAACACTTTTATGCATAACTGGTGTGTTAAAGATGGTTTTTATTTTTTTTATTTTTTTACCCCTTTATCGCTAACCATGAAATAGCGTATGCTAGCTCGTCACTATCACTACGTAGCATATAGGTATCATAACTCAATCACAAATCAATCGCGAAACTATGCAAAATCATCTCTCCAATAAACAAGAATACCAAATCTGTAACCTACTAACTTAAAACCAATGCCAAATCATCTCCAACAAATCACTACAAACCTAATTCCACAACCAAACAGAACAAAATCAAAACCATACTTAATCCTCAATTTCAACAGTAACATAATAAAATCATGATTAATTCGTATAGGAACCAAAGTTTTGTTTTCCGTAGGATCAGATTTGCTATTCAAAAGGGGGTTGCGGGCGCAGCTTGTTGCCCGTTTACCTGCCATTCTACTCTAAATTTTCCGGTTCTTTAATGGAAGATAAATCATTAAAAGCTTCTAACAAGTCGATTAAGACCGAAGACATTTTGCAAGATATTAATACATTTGTATAAGCAAGATCTACCAAAACAAAACCCTAGAAGTCGCGTATCGAGAAGCTACTGATCTAAGCAGCATACCACACAAACAAACAGAATTCGATATCGAATATTAAGCAACCTGAACTAAATCTAAGCAGAACCAAATCTGTAACCTAACCTACTAACATAACCCCATTGCCAAATCATGAAGCAACCTGAACCAAATCGAAAGCATATTCGAAGCTCGATAAAAAAAAAAAAAAAAAAAAAAAAAAAAAAAAAAAAAACTCGATAACGAATCGAATAAAATCATGTTTACTTCCTTCCGATAAGCAAGATCTAAAAACGAAACCCTAGCTAGCAGTTCCCTATCAATCTAATAAGCATGAAATCAGACAAAAATACATAATAATCTGAAACTAAATCTAGATACAGAAGAACAACCTTCGAGTATTCATAGCTCCGGTGGATGAAACCGCCGGTGATTGTAATCCTGTAAGAAAATCACATAGAATCAGTTGAAAGTAGAAACTACCGATCTGAATTAGGGTTTAATAATGAACAACAGTTGTAAATGAAAGTCGAAATTGGCGGAAACGTAGATCTCCGGCGACATTGACGGTGGAGATTGATCGGAATTAATGAAAAAGGAAGGAAGGAAGAAAGAAAGAGTGATCGGTTGCTTACCTGTTGGGGAAAAAACTGGATGAATTATGTTCACAGCAGCAATATAATAATATCATTTACTTATTACTCATTTATTCTATTTTTTTATATAAAAAATATAATGAAATTTATGTTTTTTTTTTATTTAGTTAAGTGATAAACTAAAGAGAAATTAAATAGTTAGGTCATTATTAACGAAATAATTACGATATCAAATGGAAATAATCGACTTAATAAAAAAATAGTGATTTGATAATGGTTTTTGAAAATATAAATGATGGTAAAAATCAAATATAAATAAGTATTTATATTTAGGTGCTAAACATAACAAGTGAAGTAAATTTTGTTTTTTTTATTAACTTAAGCATGATTTTTAAACGTGAATAAATAGAATAAAATAAAGTAAAAAATTCCATACAACTACTCTAGTAGAGTAAATATAATATTTTTTTTAAAGTTGTTAGATTTTAGGACTAAGATACATGTTTAATTAGATGAGGGAAAAAAATTCAAAAAAAAAATTCATTTACTTCTCATGTTTAATATGTTAAGCCTAATTTGTACAACAACCTATGGGTGTTCACGGTTCGGTTCGGTTCGGTTATTAGCATTATCCGTAACCGTAACTGAAGTCATCGGTTAATCGGTTCGGTTAATTCGGTTAATTTGTCGGTTTTCGGTTCGGTTCGGTTAATAACCAATTCAAACAAGAGCTAAATTTTTTGCTTAGAAATACATGTAATGCAGGTATAAATACATGAAATATATGTATAAATACATGAAATGGATGCATAAATAAATGGAATGAAGGTATAAATGCATGAATAGGTGTTTAAATAAATGAAATGAATGTATAAATAAAAGAAATGAAGGCATAAATAAATGAAATAAAGGTATTATTACATGAAATGAAAGTATAAAACATGAAATACATCAAATAGAGATATAAAAGCAAGAAATATATATAAAAAATAAATGGTTCGGTTAATTTCGGTTAACCGATGGTAAAAAAAAATATCCGTTAACCGACTTTCAGTTAATTCGGTTTCGGTTCGGTTTCGGTTTTGTCGGTTTTCGGTTCGGTTTCGGTTAACGATTCGGTTATTGCACACCCCTATAACAACCTTTACCTATAAAATGATACCCTCGTTAAGCCAAGGTTTATATTTTTTTTTTTGTTTTTATAAATAATAAATAATACGTAAGTGTGTGAGAAATATCCATGGCATTATAGCATAGTAACATTTTTGAGATGGAATAATTGGTGTATAGACATTATTACCTAGTGAAAAAAAAAATGAAAAATGTTGTTACATTTTCTCTATAAATATTATAGGGCTTACATTTACAAATTCCCAAAACTAGCAATCTATAGGAGGTTAACCACATAGTTTTGTGATGGAATCCAGCACTTATTAAAATCTGGTATTAGAAACACCAATTATATGGGCTTTTATTTTGTAATGTTCTTTATCTATTCCTTGTTAAATTTTTAACCAGTTATTTTATATAATTTTTCCTAACATGTTTCGTAATCTTAATGTTACACATCTTTTGTTATTGTATATTTTTTGTAAAGATTTCTTTACTTTTTATCGTAATCTTAATTTTTCTTTCTCGAACAGCACCTATTTTAAAGATGAAGATAAAAGAGAACAATGGGCCAGTAAAAAACAGCGACTATTTTATCGTAATCTTAATGTTACATATCTTTTGTTATTGTATATTTCTTGTAAAGATTTCTATACTTTTTTAAAGGCAAATTGGATTTAAATAATCCCAGCTTTTTCAATTTGGCCGATAATAATCACAACTCAGTTATTTGCCGATAGTAATCTGAACCGATTCACTTTTGGCCGATAATAGTCCGCCGTTAAAAATAGTTTAACGGAGTTAAGTTTTTTTCCGAATTACAAACCGATGTTTTAGGGATTTTGATCAAAATGAGGATACGAGTCGATTTATGTAAAACTTACCTCGAAACGGTGCTCCAAATGGCTTGATTTTTGTTGATTGGAAGTTTAAACACCTGAATTGAAGCACCGTTTTTGTCGTTTGGGGCAGTATTTTGAGGTAAATTCTACGTCAATCAACTCGTATCCTCGTTCTAACCAAAAGCCCTAAAACATCGGTTTGTAATTCGGAATAAAATTAACTCCGTTAAGCTATTTTTAACGCAGACTATTATCGGCCAAAAGTGGACCAGTTATTTTATATAACTTTTTCCTAACATGTTTCGTAATCTTAATGTTACACATCATTTGTTATTGTATATTTCTTGTAAAGATTTTTTTACTTTTTATCGTAGTCTTAATTTTTTCTTTCTCAAACAGCGCATATTTTATCGTAATCTTAATTTTACATATCTTTTTTTTTTTTTATTGTATAGATTTCTTTACTTTTTTAAATAGAAGTTTTATTAATTTTTTTATTGTAAAGATTTCTTTACTATTTAAATAGAAGTTTTATTATTTTGTTTATATTGAAACAAAGACGGTTGTTTGATATGTAATTAGATTGTATTACTTTTTCATTCTAGGTTGTAAAACTCGGTTACATAATCCCGTCTAAATGTCTAATCGTATTACTTTATCATTCTAGGTTGTAAAACCCGGTTACATAATGCCGTCTGAACGTCTAATCAGTTTTTTTCAAAATATAATATATATAGCTAGTCCAGTTAGTTTTTTGAATTGTATTAGTTATTTCAAAGTTTTAATGTTTATGGTAATCTTCTTGAATAATATAAATGATGTCAAAGACAATGAATACATGGGTTAGAATTATTACTATTTGATGAGATAAAGATGCACCGATATTATTGATGTTGAGTGGTTGTTAGCTATGATTGAAGTTCCATGTGAGTACACACATCATTTTGTGACGTAAATCAACATATACTACAACAACATGTTACGTTGGTGTACGTTTTATGCTATTCTATTCTATAAGGGTGAACGGTGTGGGCGGTAAAGTGGTTTATCGAGCGGTAATACCGCCGCCAACCCCCTTTATCGCTCAGTTTGGGTTGATCATTGGTGAACTGTTACCGATCGATGAAGATGATGAGTTGACTGTTGGGGAGCGATGATTGGATGGTTTATTTTGTTATGTTTTTTTTAAATAATAGTTTACCTAATCCAAATAGGTAAAATCACCGCCAACGTTTTTGAGTAATAGGTAAACAAAATAGATAAAATGACGTGGCATTGTTTGATTTGATGATTTGAAAGTTTACCTATTTCAAGTGTATAACCACTTCCTTCACCCTAATATAACAATGGTTGAAACTTCTTAAGAATAGTATAGTAATAATTAAAAAAAAAAGTTGAAATAAGAACCCATTCATTTAATATATAACATCTAGAAGTTGGGTATACAATGATTTTCCCGTTTTCATTTTTAATTTGATTTTCCTCATGTTTTATTTTTAATTTGATTTTCCTCATGTTTTATTTTTATTTTGATTTTCCCTTTTTGTAAAAGGGAACAACTACCTCCAATAATATTAGATGATTTTTTTCCTGTTTTTTTACTTTTACTTTTTTTTTTTTTTGCTTTTCTTTTATCCCTTTTACCGTTTCACTAAAAACTTAATATTGTAATATTATTTTTTTTATTTGTTTTTCTTAATGTACATTTTTACAATGACGTAACTTTTTGTGCTTTCCGGATGTATTGTCACTAAGAGTGTTTTTTCTACATTTAGATTTTCAAAAACAACTCGTCACAACACACCACAAAAAAAAATTGTTATCCCGCCACATCACGGGTATAATTGCTAGTTGAATAATAAAAAAATACATTTTCAATAAAATCAACTAAAAATAGTGAAGGTTAAAACAATGTAAATTGGGCCCATAGTTGATTAACTAGACTACCCTTGGCCCGTTAAGTTTCTAAACCGTTGAAGCCCATACTCTGATAGTCCAATTCCTAATATGATCGAAAAGTGCATAAACCGGGTATCTTTAATAAACGGTTCTGGTTATGGAATCGGTTTTGGTTTCTTGTTTTAAGGATTGGAACGGGTTATTGCTATAACCGGTTTGGTTTCGATTCCATTTATTTGACAAAAAAACCATACCCTATGTGCTCAATTCCAGGTAGGATTGGTTCCGGATTTCATAAAAAAAAACCGGGTATTAAAATACCATATTTTCAGGTTTTTTTAATACTCTAATGCGTTTTATTACCCTATTTTCTCGTCTTTTTTATAATTATTAAATATGCATTGTATAATGTAAAAAATTAAAATATATGCACAAACATAAATTTAAAAGATAGATATTAGAATCATGTATCGGGTATAGACGGGTATAATTGGTTCCAGTTCTGGTTCTTGTCCGGTTTCGGGTATGATCAGTTCCGGTTCTAGGTATTGAGATCAAAATGCATACCCTTTCTATACCATACGGGTAGGGTAGAACTTCAACATTCAAATATAAATGTACAATGCATATTTGAATTTGCACTTCAGTAGTTTTAAACACCGAAAAAAATTAGGAAAAGAAAAGCATTTGAGTGTTTATTTGAAGCAGAAAAAACGATCATGTTTGTGGTATAATTTTTAGATCTAAGATCTTCGTCTCCTTAGAGTGCGTTTGGCTTACAAAATTATTCAAGGAACTGAAATTGTAAAAGAAATAGAAATCTGCAAAAGAAACCGAAATTATTCCAGATTTATTAGTTTCCTCCTGAATTCGTGTATATGCATTATTGCCTAGTGAAGATGGATATGATCGGGTGGTTCCGCTGGTAACACGATGATACTCCAATGGTGCGTCATAACCTTTGCCGTAACCTCCCTACTAGTCATAACCTCACCCATCGCCATAACCTTTGCTCATCTCTCTCGTACCATTTTGTAAGAGATTAAATTTTGTCATATTAGTTACCACATTTGTACATTTTTAACTACACGATTTCCTTCTCAACCTTTATGGATCTTCTAAAATTTCCTTAAAATAGGAAAAAATAGACAAAATAATATTATCATTGTTTGTTTAATCAAATTTGATTTTTTTTTTTTTTTTTTTTTTTTTTTGCCAATTCCCTTCATATACTTAACAATATGTGGGCACATATTGGGTTCGATTAGGTCCATTAGGTCCTGTGTTCGATTCCCATAAGAGAGTTTTCCCAGATTTATTAGGTTTACTCCTGAATTGATATATAGACATTATTGTCAAGTGGAGATGGTTATTATCGAGTGGTTCCGCTGGTGGAACGATGATACTACAGTGGTCCGTCGGTGATCCGAATTTGCCGTTCAAAAAAAAAATAATTTCCATTTTTAATTTTCGACTCAGTTGTAAATGAGCCAGTCAGGTCGGTTTGGTTTGTAAACAAGGTAAGATAACAAAGATCAACTCAGTTCGACTTGTGAACAGCTCTACAAAAATACCAAAATTTGATATGACATATGATATGACTAGACACGTTTATAAATACTTTTAGTTCTAACAAATGAGAAACAAGCGTTGCAAAGAGCCATATATGCCATCCTCATCGTTTCTATGCCAAAGCGTTGAACCATCTGCCAATTTTATTTTTCATTTGATTCATTAACACACTAAAAATTTATATTTTGTTCATTAAGATCTAAGAGTTAACAATAAAAATTCAAATTAAAAATAAATTATTTTTCTTGTTAAGAAATGTTTAAATTATTTCCGATATAAATTCAATGTTTAAAACCAATTCATACAATCCAACCCCTAAACCAATAAGACCACCAATTACACTAAACCAGTTTAGATGTTTGAAAATAACTAATAAAAAAAAATAAAAATGTATGAAACCCTAGAAATCATTTGTTTATCTGTATGAAACCAAGGGGATCCAGATTTTACTAAATAGCACAATTGGGACTTTAATAAATCTTCATTGCAACTTCAGTCCCTTGAAAAAATAAGAATATAATTTTTTGAGTAAACTTCCGTTTTGCTCCCTGTGGTTTGCTCACTTTAACGGTTTTGCCCCAAACCTTTCAAAATAGCCAGTTTACTCCCTGATCTATGACGTCATTCTCCAGTTTGCTCCCCGCCCCTTAACCTCATCCATTTGTGCTGTTAACTCATGTCACGTGCAAATCACCTGAGGGGCATTTATGTCTTTTCCCAACCCTGATTAATGAATCACATTTAAAACTCTAATAACCCATTATCTGCTACCCCATTTCATCATCTTCCCCATCACATTCAAAACCCTAACTTCCATTCAAAATAAACATATATCAGATACACATACACTCTCTCTCTCTCTCCTCATTTTCCACTCTCTCTCTCTCTACATAAGCTTTCTCTCTCCTCATCTTGTTCATCCCCTATTTTGATTTTTTGCTTCTAGTCCATGACAGATTAAAAAAAAAGACAAATTTGTAACCAATTTGAGCTCAAAAGTGCTAGATTACCGATCACTATCCAAGTGATCCAAAGATATAGTAGACGCATGTGGTGGTTGTTCCAGGGTATTCTGGTGGTGGTTGTTGCAGATCTAAACACATCTATCGCAATGGTAGGGGTTGTTTGGGGTATTCTGGTGGTGGCTTCAGATCTGAAATCGTCCATCGTGGGGTGTTGGTTGTTAAGGGTTTCCCAGTGGTGGATGATGGTGGCTGCAGGTGGTGGTGACTGAGGGAGGAGGAGGTGGCGGTCGATGATAATGGTGATGGTGGTGGAAGTGGTGACGGAGGGAGGAGGTGGCGGTCGATGATAATGGTGATGGTGGTGGCAGTGGTAAAAAGTTTGGATCTGTATGTCTGTTGTATGAGAGATGCATAGAGTTTTTATTTTCTGAAATCGGTTCTAGATCTGGTGATTACGAGCTTAATTTGTTGGATTATCTGATTTTTTTTGTGAATTTTGTTTAGATTTGAAGTATGTGTGTTTTTGGTTTGCTTTTTTGATGACAGAATATTGAATTGATTGATATATCTCTGTTAGAGCATTCACATTCAATCCATCAAATTATACATACATTCCACTAAAAAACAACTCCTATATCAATATATTTTCACTAAAAACAAATACTTTTTCTCTCTCCTTTCAATTAAATAATATTATCATTACATTTTTCTCTCTCCTTCACTCACAACCACTTTCAATATATATTAAAAAAATTATACTGGATGAACAGTGTCCCCCCAAATATACAGATGAACAGTAACATTTTCTCTCTCCTCCACTCACAACCACTTTTTATACCCTTTATAATATAAAAATCTCTCCTCTCATTATTTGATGGATTGAATGTGAGTGCTCTTAGATCTGTAAATTTAAAGGCAAGGGTTTTTATTGAGAATTGGGTAGCTTGTTCGAAGGAGACGAGCGTTTCAAACCCGACTGTTCAACAGCGGGTGGTTGTGGCTGGTGGTAGTCGGCGGAAAATGGTGTTCGGGTGGTGATAACTGTGGTAGGTGGTGGTACTGGGGTGGTGGGTGGCGGGCGGTGCCAGTGATGTCAAGTGGTGAGTGTAGCATAGAGAGATCTTGTAGGGTTTTATTAAAGAGATGGTTGGGAAAAGACATAAATGCCCCTCATGTGATTTGCACGTGACATGAGTTAACAGCACAAATGGATGAGGTTAAGGGGCGGGGAGCAAACTGGAGAATGACGTTATAGATCAGGGAGTAAACTGGCTATTTTGAAAGGTTTGGGGCAAAACCGTTAAAGTGACCAAACCATAGGGAGCAAAACGGAAGTTTACTCTAATTTTTTTTCTATAAGTGTTAATTAACTAGCTATTAATTCTCATCTTTGACCCATGACATTATAGTCTAGTGGCATCATGGGAGTGGGATAAGACTTAGGGACTGGGTTCGATTTCCACAATGAGAGGTTTTTCCCAGATTTATTAGGTTTCTGAATTGGTCTATAGGCATTATTGCCTAATGGAGTTGAGTATAATCGAGTGGTTCCGTTGGTGGCACGATGTTACTCTAATGGTATGTCAGTGATCCATTTGTCGTTAAAAACATACGTGGGCACGAGGCTGGATACCTAGATATAGAGAAATAATTGACAAAAAAAGTTAAGGCCCACCGTTGGTATAAAAAGATTGACATAATTCGGCCCTGGGATTAGATATGAGCCCGTTTAAGCTTGGGCTGAGGTTTCTACATACTAAAAGTGAGTTTTGTTACAAAACTAGTTTTTGCCCCGTCCGCGTTGCGGGGCAATAAGCCGAATATTTCTCTCTCATAACATGTATGTCTGTGTTTCGATTACTTGTACATACTACTCATAACACGATCTCAAAAAAAATTACATCGAGTCAACCAATTAAAACAAAAAAACTACCATACTTTTACAAAAAAAAAAAACTAAAACGATGGAAAGACTATAATTTTAAACTGGGAGCAAAATTGTAATTTTTCAGGACAAATGAGCATGTACCAGGCATGCCTGGACGAATAAAAATTACACCTATGCTCGCCCGCGTTGCAGGGCGTTAAATCAAATATTTCTTAGTTTCATAACATGTATGCATGTATTTAGGTTACTTGTACATACTACTTATAACACGATCTAGACAACCAATTAAACGAAAACACTACCATAGTTTTGCTAAAAAAATTAAAACAATAACAGGTCTGTAATTTTGAGCTGGGGGTAAAATACTAATTTCTCAGGACAAATGAGCGAGTGTTAGACAACTGCTTGACACAATAAAAGTAACACTGAGTCAACCAAGCAAAATAAAACAGTACTATAGTTTTGCAAAAAAAAAAATAAAACGATGGCAAGATCATAATTTTTAACTGGGGAAGAAATCGTAATTTTTGAAATGGAAGCAAAATCATAGTTTTGAACAAAGGGCAAAATAATTGTAAAAATATTTTGAACCGGGGGGGGGGGGGGGGGAGCATAATTTTAAACTGAGGGCAAAATCATAATTTTAAACTATGGGGAAAACATAATTTTATTTTGAACTGTGGACAAAAACGTAATTTAACTATGGGGAAAAACATAATTTTATTTTGAACTGTGGGCAAAAACGTAATTTTGAGCTGAGGACAAAAACATATTTTTATTTTGAAGGGGGGGGGGGAGCAAAAGCGTAATTTTAGATGGAGGACGAAACCGTAAATTTAAACTGGGAGTAGAATTAGAAATGAGTTTTTGAACTGAGGGCAAAAGCGTAAATTTTGAGGTAGGCCAAAATATAATTTTATTTTGAATTAGGGGCAAAAACGTAATTTTAAACAAAAGACGAAACCGTAATTTTAAACCGAGAATAAAATTAAATTAAAAATAAGTTGGTCCAATAGGGAAGTGCCAGGCAAGCTGCCTGACACTATTTCCTCAACTTCAAAATGTATATGTAGGATAATGATAAAACGTCTTATTATTTTTTTTTTTTCATTTAACGCAAAAACAATAACATGTATATTCGTGGGATTTCTCACGCTTCGTGGTGGACTTTCGGTTCGTTATAGTACATGTATAATACCAACACTCGGTATAACACAAAAAAAAAGACGATTGCATATATCGATTTTGTTCGGACGGTATTGGTGTGATTCGACACGGTATCGGCACTCCCTATAGATTATCATACAACACATATACTCTAGTTGAATACAACTCAGATTTTAACAAAAATTATGTCGGAACGTTGAGAAAACCGTAAAAACAAATACCGAAGCTGATGTTGTTCAGACTGTATCGGTTTGGTTCGTTTTGGTAAAAGATAAAGGAAATCAATTATTTTTACAGCTATTCCGGAACTTCCATGTTGTAACAACTTCAATTGCAATTATTCGTCCGTCTTGACTTGAACATATTGATGACTATTGAGAAATTGATCATTTTGGTTTGTTTTAGCTTTTCATGCACTAACAACTTAATTTTAGAAAAGTACACTAATTAACTAAACTCAAATTTAACTCATCAAATTAATCCTTAAAGTCAAACACGCTTTGACTGACTACTCACTGACTAGACCGATGTTGGTTAACCCTAAGAAATATTAGGTAGCTTGACGAAAGTCGCTATGATGGGGTGGCGACAACGAATTACTTGGTAAGTACTCGGCTGCCTAGGCCGAGTTTACAACATTGTTTTCTTTAAACACAATTAAATTATTTTAATTTTTAAACATTTAATAAGTCAAATTAATTAAAAAAATTATTAGATAGATTAAACGACTTTTATTATAATAAAATAAAATACGTGAATTGAAAAATAAAGTTACTTAACTAAAAATAAAACTACATTATTAAAAGAGATACTACTGAGTTAAAAAAAATACAAAATAATTAGTCCTCTTCATTGACGCAACCAAATCGCTATATATATTCCATCAAATTCGTACGGAGATTGTTATGTGTATCTCAGCTGTGCAACGCCCACATATTAAACTCTTGTTGAGATTCATCACTTTCTTCAATGTCTTCATCAATGACATTTTCATTGGTCAATGATCTCTAGATCAAGTGGTGGAGGGCTTGCATTTCTCTTGAGAGATGCAGGTTCGACTCCCACTTGGTGCAGAGTGAGGCATTGGTGGGCAATGATAGGAGACCCAGGGAAACCTGGGTTGGATCCTTGAGCCAAACGGGTTTTACCGGTAATTTCACCGTCGTGCCTACGGGCGGGTGGGTTACCGGGTTTTCCCCGGAATTGGTGGTGGACTCGGGTTACTCTCGGAGTACTCCGTTTGTCCAGTGGGTGCCCCGAGAGTACTCGGGATTGAGTTTGTTGGCCGTTCAAAAAAAAAAAATGACATTTTCATTGTATTGACAAATAGTATGATCTTCGTCTTCGATAATCATGTATACAATCATACATTACGTCTCAACTGTTTTGGTACCATGTGGGTGCTGGGGTGTGGACGTTGTGCTAGGGGTGTGCACGGTTCTGTTCGATTATTTGCCTTGACCAAACTAAAGGCAAAGTCATTGATTAATCTATTATATTAACCAATCGGTTTGATTAATCAGTTTGGTTTATTCGGTCAGTCTATCAGTTTTTGGTCCGGCTCAGTTAATAACCAAAATCAAACTTAGGCTAAATCTTTTGCCTAGAAATACACGAAATGGAGGCATAAATACTTGAAATGGAGTTATAAAACATGAAATAAATAAATAGAGGTATAAAACGTGAAATATAAGGAATAGAGGTACAAAAGCTAGAAATATATGAAAAATATAAATGGTTCAGTTTTGTTTTGTTATTTTCGGCTAACCAAGGGTACAAAAAATCTGATTACCGATTTTCAGTTAATCGGTTTTCAGTTAATTCGGTTTTTGGTTAATTACAGTTTGTTTCAATTTACGGTTGTGTTATTGCCCACCCTACATTGTACCGTCGTTGTTTTAGATTACCAAATGTCTGTTCGATATCCTTTGTTGCCAACTCTTGGCGTGCCTTGCATTTCTTTCGTTTTCATCTTTTGGAAAAGTGAAAGATTTGAGAATTGTTGCGTAGTTAGGGTATATTCCGCCCGTAAGATAATACTTGTGCTTATATTCCACTCTTAAAAGCGTAAACGAAAAAATTGGGTGCCACTACTTTATGATGTCGTTGAAAACCTGGAACTGATAAAGAACGTTTAAGTCATTATTGGAACCGACGACACCTAAAAAGACATGCCAAATTGATAGATCTTGTGACGCCATAACTTTAGCACTATTGAAGGATATCCATGATCACCTCGCGTAAATTGACCTCACCATGCATTAGGACAATTATACCCTGGCTAATGCGTACAATCGATGTTGGCTAGTCCTCTGGGAAGCCATGTGTTGTTTCATGCGCTTTATACAGTTTTTGGATGTCATTCCATGTTAGTATACACGCTTTATAGTTTGATGACGTCTTTGCAATTTATAAGGGTGTCCGGGGCACCAAGCGGGGACCTCATCGGTGACCCAAGTCACCTTAGGGGAACACCGCCGCCATCCATTAGGGGAGTGAATTAGGGGACCAATTTGGGGGAGGAGGCACCGAAGAGAGGAGCAGAGAGAAGGTGGGCCACCCACTTTTCCAACCAATGAAAATTTTTCTTTTTTTTTTCTTTTTTTTCTTTTTGAATAAAAAAACAAGGGGAGTTAAGAGGGGAGTGCCGCCATCAAAATGGGGTGTTAGGGGAGTTTAAGAGGGGAGTTGACGTGGCACTAGCTGGTTGGTGGTGCGTAAGAGAGGGGACTCCCCTCTTAGGGGAGTGCCCCGGACACCCTAAATACTTTTCCATGATGTACTTTTAGACATCTTCAAATACTCATCCCAAGGATTGCTAGATGTGTTGTATGTCATTTGAGAATTGCCGAAGTGCACTTTTGTAAAGGCATAAAACTTCTTCTACCTCTCTCATCCCATGCGAATCTAGAAAACTGAATTGTCCTCTCTAAATTGTTGACGACCCATTCAGAACCCGAAGCCTACATTGTTTGTTAGTGTACACAAGATTTTCACCAAAATTATCGGCCACCAAACGGTCGAGTGCAGCTTCAATATTAAATATAACTATGAACATAAGATAAACAAATGACAACAATAGTAAAAACCAACAGTTAACTGAAAAAGGTGCATTTCCAATCTCTTTTTAATTGCCCCCTTGTTGTTGGTTGTGACATATTTTTCTTCCTCTAAAATGATTTGTGTCGTTATGGATGAAAATATTGTTAAATTCATCGGATAAAGATGAAGAATTCATGATGTAAGAAAGGAGAAATAAAATCGTAGAAAGGTGAAGGGTAGAATGATATGAATTGCTGTATAAAAATGTGTATATTATTGTTTGAATAGATATTTATTTCATTAAATAGTCTCAAACGTTCCGAAATCACTCCGACGATCACAATATTGTTAGGGTATACGTGATTAGAAGCAACACACAATCAACGATTATTTGCTGAAAATAAACGAACATAAGAACACAAGAATTTACGTGGTTCGGTCGGCTGACCTACGTCCACGGGTTGTAACCAGGATTTTTATTGCTTTCTGCCTCTCACCACCACTCATGATGAGGATTTACAAGTACAAAGACACCTACGTATAATAACAAGATTAGGGTTACAAACTTAGGGAACAAGAAAACTAATAATGGACTTTAATTATAGAATAAATTACAAGTTTTGTCCTTTATCTTTACACCAAATTGCAGGCGCTGTCCTTTTTGCCAAAATCTTGCAGGCGGTGTCCTTTGTGTTTCCAAAATCTTGCAAGTTATGTCCTTTAGGCCAAACCCAGTTAGATTTTTTGGTTAAATCTGATCATCCAAGGGTAATTTTGTCTTTTTACCTATATATTTAATATTTATTTATATATATACATACAAATATCTATACTATATAAATATATATATGAAAGAAGCCCTCTCTCTCTATCAGACTCTCTCTACCACTTCCCCTCTCTACCACCATCAACCACCGCCTCAACCACCATCAACCACCAGCCACTCGTGCAACCACCATCGAACACCCCGCTCTATCTCTGTCTCTATACCCAACCACCACAGGCGCCACAAGTCACCACCGCCCCCACCCCACTCTCTCTATCAGACTCTCTCTCTCTTCTCTCTCTCTCTCTATCGACTATAAAGAAGCCCTCTCTCTCTCTATCAGACTCTCTCTCTCTTCTCTCTCTCTATCGACTCCAACTTTCTCAGATCTGAAGGTGGGTGCGTGGTTGATGGTGGTTGTTGGCGGCTGTGGAAGTGGATTGCAGATGGTGGGTGGTTGCAGATGGTTCCAGATGGTGGAAGATGGGTGGTTGCAGATGGTTGAAGATGGGTGGTTGCAGATGTTGAAGAATTCGTTTTTAGGGATTTGGGGATTTTTGGGGGATGTTGGTTGTTGATTTGGAGATGGTGGAGGGTGGTAGGCGGCGGTAGATGATGAAAGGCAATTGTGGTGGTGATGGCGGCGGCGGTAGGTGATGTGGAGTGGCGGTGGCAGGTGGTAGATCGTGTGTGAGGTATGTATTGGCGATTGTTTCATGATATTTTTGTGATTTTTTGGATCTGTTTGTGATTTTTTGGATCTGTGAGGATATGTATTGGCAAATGTTTATGTTTGGGTTTAAAATTGATGATGATTGATGATAATGTTGTTGCTGCTCTTATTGTTGTCCCATTTAAGAATATGCAGATCATTAATGTTGAAGAAAGAGGGGTATAAGTGGTGGTGGTGGTGGTGGGGGTTTGGTGATGACGATCATAGGGAAACATGGTGGGGATTTTTTTGGTTGCCGGATTTGGTGGTCAGCGGTGGTCTTTTGGCGGTGGTGGTGGTGGTGGTGGGTGGTGGGGGTTGAATGAATCTACTGAAATGGTGTTTGGATATATTTTATATAAAACTATAAATATATATTAAGTTTTTTATTTTGTTTTGTTTTATTTAATAAATATTTTTAAATAAATTTATAAAAAGACTAAAATACCCTTATGTAATTAGATTTAACCAAAAAATCTAACTGGGTTTGGCCTAAAGAACATAACTTGCAAGATTTTGGAAACACAAAGGACACCGCCTGCAAGATTTTGGCAAAAAGTACAGCGCCTGCAATTTTGTGTAAAGATAAAGGACAAAACTTGTAATTTATTCTTAATTAAATAAAACGGGTCATGCCTTTATGTCTTCAATTTAATTCTTCAGCTCCAAAATTGCCTTTTAATCTGAACCAGACTCAACCCAAATCGAGCCTCCACGTGAACCCAACAATCTCCAATATAACGTCCACATTGGTGTGGTGAGCACGGGCACCAAAAAATCACGAGACCAAACGACGGTGTTCCTCGCTCCCTCCATGCGATTCACATCAGTACACTTAACATGGTCACAATTTATACATCTCCCCCATATTTAAACATTATATTATATAGAGGCCGGTTAACGTACAAAATGACTTAACGTACAAAATGGCTTAACGTACGACGCGTACGCGAGACATTATCAACATGCGAATACTTGTAATTAACATGCGAATTGGGTTTTTCATAATAACATGCGAAATTGTATGGGTTTCCATACAACATGTGAAAATGTATTTTCATGTGAAGATGCGATATTTCTTTTACGACATGCGATATTGTTTTTTTTAACATGCGAACTTTCGTTTTTATAACATGCGAACTTTTGTTTTTATAACATATGATATTTCTTTTATGAGTTTATAACATGCGAACTTGCCTCGCGTACACGTCATACGTTGAAGTACGATATACTTTTTCATATTATTATATTATATAAACATACAAATTGAAGTTTGGTGTAGAGTACTTTTCACTTAGACTAAAGGGTACGGGGGCCGGCTTGGCCCGGCTAGGACCGGAGCCGGTCCCCCACACCGCCCCCCTTAGGGTCGGCTCGGCCCAATCGGTTCACCCCAGCCGAATGAGACGTGGCCCCACTTGAATATTATATTTCCTTTTTCAATTTAAATACCCTCTCTCTCATCCTTTTTCAATTTAAATACCCTTTATCTCATCCATTTTCAATTTAAACTCTTAGAAAATTATAAAATAATGAGGTGGGGTAGCCCCATCCTCCATCCCTCTCAAATGTGAAGGATGCCCATCCCCCACGAGCCGCCTACGTGGCGGCTCATCCCCTCCAAGCTCATCCTCTCCATACCCTTTAGTCTTATGGGCTGATTTTTTTTTTTTTTTTGAGGTCATTTTGTCATTTTGTGTTTTTTATTTTTGTTTTTATCTTCATTTCTCAATTTTCAGTATTGTCAGTTATAACCACTCAATTTTTAAAAACTGCGTAATATGGAATTTTACGTGCTTATTTTTATATACGTGTTGCTATACATTCTAGTTAATTTACGTTTCAAAGTAATTTTCTTTTAAAATGAGTTATGTCAAATATAAAACATTTTGTTTCTTATTTTTATGTACGTTTTGAAATAAATTTTGTTCAAAAACAAGTTAGTTGAAATATAACGCGTTGTGTTAGGCGATATAAATTCGAGTTACTATATGTTTCGACATCGTCGCAACACGTCGTACAATTCTTTAACTTAAAAATACATTATTTTCATACGTGCTTATCTTATGTACGTGTCTATTTAAATTCAATTAGTTGGTTTATGTTTATACGTAAATTTCTTTCGCAAATAAGTCGGGTCAAGTATAACACGTGTTCATGCTTATTTTTATATCGTTTTCAGTTGGTTTACGTGCTAACATAATTTTTTTCGGAAACGAGTCGTGTTAAACTTAATAAGTTTTCATTAGACGGTATAAACGCGAGTTAGCTAGTTTACATTCCGACGTTGCCGCAATGATTGAGAAATTTACTTGTTTTATAAAAAAAAATGTGAAGTAAAATAAAACCATGAAAAAATCGATTTCATTATCATTTCTTGTTGGATAAAAAATAAGCAGAGAACTTATGTCCACGTGTCTAAAGTATTTTATAAGTGAAAACACGACAACTGGTAGTAGTTCCCAGCTGCGGCGTTCGGCGGGAAATTATTTGTTTAAGCGCCACCTTTGAAAACCAGAGTGGGACCCACCAAACTTTGAATACTTGCCCACGAACACACATAATAGTTTATAGCTTAATAATACACCCTTTAAAAATGCATTTTGGAAAAGCAAAATGGGATTACATCATAGCATTTTTATAAGCTAGAAAGGGGATTTACAACTCTAATTATTGAACTAGGTTTATAAAAAAAAAACAAATTTGGATCACTGACGGAGCAATGGAGTATGATCGTGCCACCAGCAGAATCATCCGATCATATCCATATCCACTAGACGATAATGTCTATACACAAATTCAGAAGAAAATCCAATAAACCTGGAAAGAATCTCCTTGTGGGAATCGAAAGACAGGACGTAATGGTCCCTAAGGCTTATCTCACTCCAAAGTTGCCATTAAACTATAATGTAATGGGCTATAAAAAAACGTAAATCACTTTAATGTTATATATATTTAGAAGAAAATGTGCTTTTATAGAGTAATTCACGAAGCTAGTTGTTTTCAAAAGATGGTTAATATTCACACACTTTTTGTATCTATCTCTCTATACATACATACATATATATATAGGGAGAGATAAAGTGTAAAACGACGTAGGAATAAAATTTTGTGATGTGGAAATAATGAGAGCATGAGAAAGTTAAAAAGCAAAGCATGAGAGTTTTATAGAGAAACAAAGTATGAGAAAATTTTATGGAGAGAAACAATCTTAATCAATATATATAGCTTTAACACTCGTTATAATAAAATGACAAAATATATGTTAAGCAAATTCAGGATATGGTACTACCTATACAATTGCTTAAGACATAGCTCAAACACGATTATTCGCAATTATTTGTATGAATATAAACTAGATGAAAGTTCAAAAACTATTTCTATTGCAGTAATCATTAAGGCGAATAAGGTTTATCTCAACTGACATTAGAGAGAAAGGGGAAGATTTGGGATTCAAGGCCATTGGTGTCAAGTTTGAATCTGATCTCAATTGGATTTACCACAATGGGCTATCGGGTGTGCAACAGGTTTTAACAGGAACTGGAGAAAGTGGGCATGGGCTACCCAGCTCTGCTGCGATCACGGACATATGAGGTCGTCTTTTCTCCATTGGATTACCTTGGATAGTTAGCATTTTATTTTTTGGTCGTTCAAAAAAAAAGTAATCATTAATAACATAGAAAGTTAGTTCATCGTTCGTTTATGTATATATATACATATATATGTGTGTGGGGGGGTTGGGTTCATTTCGGAACTCTAAATAATTATAGAACTTTTAGAACTCTTAATAAACAATCATCATCATCATCACCATACTCAGTAAACCCCACCAATAGAAAAGCTAAGGTAGGGTCTGTTATGGGTCATTTTCTGAACATATATCCTGACTATTATTCTGCTTTTGATTGTTTACTTGTGATCAGGATATTGGTAACATCATGGCACGATATCCTGGTATTGACTGAATTAATCACGTGCAGATTAAGAGTTACAAGTCTCCAACGTTCAAGAAGACTTCTTCCCCTCAAGACTCGGGCAAATCAGTTGGAATAGAGACGTTGATTCCGAAAGACCAGGACTGCAACGTTTACTTGGGAATATTCGGGGCATCTCGGTTTAATAGGAAAGTTAGTTGTTTTCGTTTAGCTATAAATAGTATGATCGGATCAAGTTAAGGCACTCACTTTTCTTTCGCACACTTTACTCTCTAGCTTCTAGCAATCACTACACACAAACACTTGTACTCAGATTACATTGTAACACCTAGTTGATCCGCATCATATCCTGCACTGTATCCTGATATTTGAAGCAATAGAAGAATAAGGCAGCTGCGATTGTCAGCTCCCGAGGTTTTATGCCGGGGATCTAGATTGATCAAGGGCTTTCCTCGTATATCCGGTGTCACCCTTTACCTTTTTTGCTCATTGTTTGATCAGAAATACAGCCCTGTATCCTGAGCCGTATCCTGAAACTCTTTTTGCAAATAACTTGAATAACATATTTTCGACACACTGCTTCGGTAATTTTTGACCAAAACAATTTGGCGCCCACCGTGGGGCAAGTGGTGCTATTTCTACTAAAAGCTTTTGCAAAATCGTTACTTGGTTTTCTATTTTCGAAACTTTTTGCCACACTATTTTCAATGGCCTCAAGATCAACATGAGCTCTTCAACCGTGTCTGCCACAACCTCCGCAACAATTGGTTCGGTGCTCCCACCACCTCCTCCGAGAATCCAAACTTCTTCCCAAGGGACTGAAATTCATGTGGCTCGGGATGTTATCCCCGCTCGCAACACCCAGGGATCTGGTGCTGTTTTAGCTTCTAATTAGGAAATTCTAAATTTGTTTGGTAGTGTACAGGAACAAATGAGGCAGCAGCAGGAAACTAATCAAATGCTGATGAGAGAGATACAACTCTTGAAATCCGGCTCGAGCAGGCCTGCTGAAGATACTGTCACTCCCTTGCAACCCAGGGCTTTGAACTTCAGTTCTGCAGTTTATACCGAGGATAACCGAGGAAATATTGTGCCTAGCCATTCCCAGAATCATACTCCTGAGATACCCTCATCAGTTAGAATATCAACTGTGAGAAGCTCAGGATATGCTTCAGGATATGGCCAGAATCCTCAGAACGGTAATGTATCTAATAATAATAATACTCTTGCTACTAACGGTGTTGGATCTTTGCAGGATGTAGGTATGACGTCAGCACTGTCTAGAGAGCTTCAGAAGCTGAAGGACATGATATCCAGTGTACCTGGGGTGGTGCAGCCGATTCCCGAAGTATCTCAGGATAGCCACAGGATATCACGGTTTGCATATCCTATTTGTGATGCTGAAATCCCAAAAAGATTTCAAACCCCCAACATGAAGCTCTATGACGGAACTACGGATCCTGATGAGCATATTGCCCAGTACAGGGAAAGGATGGAAATCAACCCTATCCCTCCAGACCTCAAAGAAGCATGCTTGTGCAAGGGTTTCGGTTCCACCTTAACAGGATCGGCCTTAAAATGGCTGTTAAACGTTCCTCCTCACTCGATTACTTCTTTCACTCATTTAGTTAATTTATTTAACAGTCAATTTTCTTGCAGCCGGAGTTTTGAGAAATTAACCAGTGACCTTTACAGGATAACTCAAGGACCTCAGGAATCCTTGAGGGATTACGTGAACAAGTTTAGTCAGGAATCCTTGGATATCCCACATCTTGACGTTGCGACGGCCGTGCGAGCGTTCAAGATGGGGTTGCAAAAAGACTCTCAATTCTACCAGGATCTTGTAATGAATCCCTGCAAGAATCTGGACGAGGCTCGTAACAGGGCTTTGAGATACATTCGCCTGGAGGATGATAAAAAGATGCAAGAGAGGATGAACTCGTCCACAACCTATGAGTCAACCAACAGGAAATCAGAATCCTCGTATAAGCCATATCGCTCAAAGCCATATGGAAGAAATGATAACAAAAAAGTCAATGCTGTTGAAGACGAGGATCCTGAAGAATATCCTGAATTATCTGAATATTGCTTTTCTGTTAACATACCTGAACTAATGTATGCTATGCAGGGTTTAGGGGACAAAGCCAGGTGGCCTCGGAAGAATCAACAAAAAGCTGATTGGAAGGATAAGTCCAAATGGTGTGCCTTCCATGAAGATTTCGGACATGTAACTGAAGATTGTATCGCTTTGAGAAAGGAAATAAGCTCTCTCTTGAGTAAGGGATATTTGAAGGACCTCTTGGGAAGGAAGAAGAATAAGGGCCAAGATCCTGAGAAGGATCCTGAACGAGCAGCATCACCTCCTGCGGATGCAAAAATAATTAATTTTATTTCAGGAGGATCCGACATTTGTGGCACATCGTATTCTGCGGCAAAGAGACACGCGAAGGAAGCTAAGGCAGAGAGGGGGGATAAGCCGACGAGAGTGTCAACCCTCACGACTGAAAAAGTCATCACCTTCGACAATGATGACAGGGATACTGTCCAGGATCCCCATCATGATGCTTTAGTGATATCCTTATTTGTTGCTAACCATTTTGTACGTAGGATATTGGTGGATAATGGCAGCTCAGTCAACATAATTCAGCTGGAAACATTGAAGAGGATGAATGTATCCCCGATGGATATCACTTCAAAGTCCACTGTGCTTGTTGGTTTCAGCGGAGAAGCTAGGAATACCGTGGGAGAAATAAAGTTGCTCGTGTATGTTAAAGGGGTCAACTCAATACAACGCTTTTGTGTCATGGACTCTCTATCTTGCTATAATATTATACTGGGTAGGCCTTGGATCCATGATATAAAGGCTGTTCCATCAACCTACCATCAATGCATCAAGATCCCTACTCCTTGGGGGGTTGTCAAGGTGGAAAGTGACCAACAGGAAGCAAAGGAGTGCTATTCCTCTTCGATGAAATCCTCAACAAAACCTAGTGCAGCATAGCAATTAAAGATGCGAGGCCAGGATATCATGGAGGCTTCAGAGTAGGATGTAAAGAAAGTGGTCCTGGATCAGAATAATCCGGATATCTCGGTGCTCGTGGGAACCAATATCCCTCAGGATATTGAAGATCAATTAACTAATTTTTTGAAATGCAGGATGTCAACGTTCGCGTGGAAGCACGAGGATATGATAGGTATTTCCAAGGATATTATAACACATAAGCTCGGTATTGACAGGTCATTCAAGCCTGTCCAACAAAAGAGAAGGAAATTTGCTCCGGAGCGAAATGTGATCATCCAAGAGGAAGTTGAAAGACTACTAAAGAGCAAGATGATTAGGGAAGTGAAGTTTCCTAAATGGCTGGCGAATGCAGTTGTGGTGCAAAAGAAGAACGGGAAATGGAGAGTCTGTGTAGATTACACGGACTTAAACAAAGCTTGTCCCAAAGACCCATTTCCTCTTCCTCATATTGACTCAATGGTGGATGCTACTGCCGGCCATGAGATGTTAACCTTCATGGATGCATCTTCAGGATTTCAGCAGATCCAAATGGAACCTTCAGACCAGGAGGATACTGCCTTCATGACACCAACAGGTATTTATTGCTACACTGCCATGCCCTTTGGTTTGAAAAATGCAGGTGCAACATATCAGAGATTGGTGAACATGATGTTTAAAGACAAGCTGGGGGACACTATGGAGGTATACATCGACGTCATGGTAGTGAAGTCTAAAAAGGCTGAGGATCACCTCCAGAATATCAAGGGAGCATTTGATATCCTGGATCAGTATAACATGAAGCTAAATCCTGCTAAGTGCCATTTCGGAGTGGGGGCAGGAAAGTTTCTAGGATATATGGTGACTAAAAGAGGGATACAGGCGAGCCCGGAGCAGATTAAAGCTATCTTGGATATTAAGTCACCTTCAAATATGAAGGATGTTCAACGGTTAACCGGCCGAGTAGCAGCATTGAACAGATTTATTTCAAGATCCTCGGAAAAGTGCAAGGAATTTTATGATATCCTCAAGAAGAATAAGAAGTTCGAATGGGGAGCAAAGCATGAAGCAGCCTTGCAGGATTTGAAGCAGTATCTTTCAACCGCACCCTTATTGATGAAGCCTGAAGATGGCGAACCATTATCCCTGTATCTTGCAGTATCAGGGAATGTAGTAAGTGCTGTCCTTGTAAAGGATCATGAAGGTCAGCAGTATCCTGTTTATTATGTTAGTAAAAGTTTATTAGATGCTGAAACTAGATATTTCCACTTAGAGAAACTGATTTTAGCCCTAGTTATGGCATCAACAAAACTTAGACATTATTTTGAAACACATAGAATTCATGTTAAAACCAACTATCCTGTTAAAAACGTGCTGAGGAAACCTGAGATGTCTGGTAGGATGGCTAAGTGGTCAGTGAAATTAAGTGCCTTTGATCTAGTATATGAACCTAGAAATGCCATAAAGTCTCAGGCTTTAGCTGACTTTGTGGCTTATTTCAGTAGTGATATTCAAAGTGAAGTAGACCTGGAAGTACAACAGCTAGGAGAGAACTTAGAATCCTGGACATTATATACTGATGGTGCATCCAACATAAGAGGTGTAGGATTAGGGATACTACTAAAATCGCCACAGGGGGACATATTACCCCAGGCTATTAAATGTGAATTTTCTGCTACCAATAATGAAGCTGATTATGAAGCTCTGATAGCAGGATTTGAATTGGCTAAAAATATGAATATTAGATGTTTACAAGTATATGTTTATTCCCTGTTGATTACTAACCATTTCAATGGATCTTATGCAGTAAAAGGTGAAAAGTTAGCTGAATATCTTGAAATTGTTAAAAAATTAGCAGGATATTTCGAAATTTTTACACTTGAACAGGTACCAAGAGAAAAGAATGCTGAAGCTGACGCTCTAGCAAACTTAGGATCTACTGTCAGGATACCGGGGGGAACTCAGATACCAATAGTGCACATCTTGTATCCTGCAATGGAACATTTTAAATCTCAGGATAAAGAAGTAGCATGTATCCAGTATCCTGGTGATGGATATCCTGAGAAGGATCCTGAATCCTGGATGACTCCAATTATGAAGTATCTTCAAGAAGGAGATATCCCAAAGGATGCAAATCCTAAGGCTTTGAGGATGAAGGTATCTCGTTTTACTATTATAAATAATATTTTGTATAAGAAATCCCTTGCAGGTCCGTACCTAAGGTGCTTGGAAGATCCTGAAACCAAGGAGATACTTCAGGATATACACGAAGGAGACTGTGGCAACCATACAGGGGGCAGGTCTCTGTTCTCAAAGGTGTTGAGAACATGATATTACTGGCCAACCATGAGAAAAGATGCTGCAGAATATGCTCGAAGATGCGATGCATGTCAAAGACACAGTAATATATTACATCAGCCAGCCGAGCCACTTTATCCTATAGCTTCCCCTTGGCCGTTCATGAAGTGGGGAATGGATATAGAAGGAAAACTGCCAAAAGCTCCAGGAGGAAAAGTCTTCATGTTAGCAATTACTGATTATTTCTCTAAGTGGGTTGAAGCTGAAGCATTTGTTCAAGTCAGAGATCAGGAAGTGGTATCCTTCATAAAAAGGAATATCCTGACTAGATTTGGAGTACCAGCTGAGATAATTTGTGATAATGGGTCTCAGTTTATAAGTAAGAGGACTACAGACTTTTGCAAGAGTTGGGGAATCAAAATGATCACTTCCACCCCAGTACATCCTCAAGCAAATGGACAAGCAGAATCCTCAAACAAGATAATTGTCAACAACCTGAAAAGAGACTAGGGGCTAAAAAAGGAAGATGGGCAGAAGAGCTACCCTTTGTTTTGTGGGCTGATAGGACGACGGTGAAAAATGCAACTGGCCAAACCCCGTTTTCCTTGGTATTTGGAGCAGAAGCGATGACCCCGACAGAAATGGTAATACCTACAGCAAGATCCAACCTCCGGGATCCTGAGCAGAATCCTGAAGTCCTATGTGAGGAATTGGATACTGTTGATGAGACAAGAGACGCGGCAAGGCTAATGTCACACCCCAACCGATGGCGGAATCATCTGGGCGTGGCACTGAGCGAAACAGATTGTCCAAAAGTTCCATAACAACTATCATTACCATTCAATTTAAATTAACATGTCCCATACCATGCCTCAAACAGTAAACAAATTATTACAGATAAAATCTAGGCAAATATTCTGTTCCGACAACTCAGATTTAAACATAGATAATTTATTTGTTGGTTTCTAGGACCTTGTTTCCTAGCTTCGATTTCATCACAGCACAGAGAGCATCCTAGACCTTTCCTAGCCTCAAGTTCACTGCATGCTAGGCATGTAAACTTCCTAAGCACCTGTCACATACGTTAAAATAAAGTCAATACATATAATGTAAAGGTGAGCATACAAGTTTGATAATAGCATATAGAGTTCGAATTCGTTTACGCATAACCAGCACGTACACATAGTGAAATGAAGCACGTTAGTTATCGACATAGATCCATCGATACCAATGACTGCGGGTTGACTGCCCGAGGCAGTTCGCAATACATGATTACCACCGTAATCCATGCAAGTAAAAGATCCTTAACAACCCCCGTGTGAACGGGTGCTGAGTCCAAACTATAGTACTATCGTTGCTAAGGCAGGTAGACAACATTCCATGTGTAAACATAACAAACAAGCATTCATAAGCCACGTATAACATGCATTTAACGGTTAGCGTTTAAATAGTTTGAGTAGTGTGATAATTGTAGTTTGAATATTGGTAACGTATGTAACACCCAAAAGTGCTTAAAGCAAAAAGGGATCGAGTATACTCACAGCGATTATGGATTGAATGGAGCGCTTAGCGAGTGCGGTTAGCCTGAATAGATTCGGTAGTAATACGATAAGCGATTCGTAAAACGTCACAAAGTATGAAAGGGTCGAATAGGGGTTCGTTCGGATGGTAATTCGATCGAACAACAATTCGTGCGGGTAACAATCCGTTCAGTGGTCATTCGATCGGATGGTAATTCGATCGAGTGACGATTCGAGTGGATTGTTTCTTCCTATGAGAAGGATGTGTTTGTGTATGATGGTTTGACTTTTGAAGTTTTCGTTGTAGCATTTTGAAACAACGAAGTATCTCTATCTTTCAAGTCGGTCGATCGGATGACTAGTCGCGCGGATGGCAATTCGTTCGAATGGTCATTCGGTCGGACGGCGACTTCATGATGAGGTTACTTATTGGAAACAAGTTCACTACATAAGTGTCATTCGATCGGATGACAATTCGTGCTACTGAACATGTTGAAAATTGTTAAGTCTTTTAAAGTCTTAGTATCTCATGATCCGAAGAGTAATCCTTTCAAAGGTCGTTCGATCGGATGGCAATTCGTTCAATACCCAAACTTTAATTAAGATTGCTTAAAGGTGGGACCCATGTGTAATCCGTTCGGGAGGCAATTCGTTCGGGTAGCCTATCCGTTCGAATGGTAATTCGATCGATTGGCAATCCGTTCTGATTGTCCTGTTCGTTTTACACTTGGTCGTTTTGAAGGTTTGTCGTTATGTCGAGTCACTTTGACAACGTGTTAGCCAACAGAACCCTTCGTTCGAACCAGTTGACCAACCTGACCAGGAATCACCCTAGTCCGGCCGGTTACCGGCTTGAGACGGTTGTTCTTGACTAACCCGGAGTCGGTTGTCTCGTGAGTAGAATCTAGATCTGAGCCAGCACAACACTAAGGGCGAGTAGGAGACTAGATCAGAACCTGATTCTACCGGTTTTGAGTGTTTAAGTGTAAAAAGAGTCGAAAGAAAGTTAAAACCATCTTTCAATCCTTTTTCACCACACTTGTGTCGAGATCTTTACAAGATCTGTATGGAAATCGGTTAGATCTAAGTTGTTCTTAGTGGGTTGAGGTCAAAACATGAAGTTCTTGAAGAACACATGATGACGTCACCCTAGAACCCCCGAAATCTAGTGATTTCACGGTTAAAAGTTAAGATTTGAAAGATAGAAAGGTGTAGGAGTGTGTGTAGATCAAGAAAGTACAAGATTTAGGACGAGATCTTACCAGAATCGAGAGAAATCTGAGAAAAGGTTGAGTTGAGCGTGCTGGTCGAACAGGGATTTCCAAAAGTGGAAAGAGTGACAATGACAGGGGTATTTATAGGATGCCAAAAGAGGAAAGGGTTGTTCGGTCAAACAGCACATCGCCTGGGTGACTGTCCGGTCGAATGGCTATTCGATCGGATGGCACCTATAATCCTTTACCAAGTGGCTATCCGGTCGAATGGCCATTCGATCGGATGGCCCTTGGTTAGGGTGTTCGACGCGCTGAACTTTGCTGATTCGATTTCGATTGCGATCGATGCGATACGATAGATTCTCCTACCCTCATATCTCGCATAATCTATTTTCCACCATTACTAGAGTTCGTTTCACGATTCGAATTCGATTGCATTTCGAGTTAGATTTCGAGTTTCGATTGAGTTCGCTTGCTTATCACAACATAACATAAATAAACATGCACAGATAACACGTAAGGCACACACACACGTATAATAACAAGTAAAAATTCATAGCTTGAGTTGCGGTTAGAAGTCGATTCGATTAGCATAGCTTGATTATTGATTAGTTAACTTTATCGCATTGTTACTTCCTATAGTTCACAGTCGTAGGTCGATTGAATAGCGATTAACACACATCGATTATTGCAATTAACAACACTTACTCCACGTAATACTAATAAAATAAAGAAATTTCTATCAGTCAAGTTGCGCGAAACTGGTCGTTGACTTTGACCTTGACTTTGACTTTCACTTGTGAAAACACAGGGTGTTACAGCCTCCCCTTGTTTAGGGAATTTCGTCCCAAAATTAGGCTGGAAACTGTACAACGCCATGAATCACGTTTGAGAACTTTCCGGTTGGACCGATTTTGACTTCGAAACGATCGCTTATGGCACGGAATCCGTGAACGTGCGTGACCAAACACACTAAAACATACTATAATCGGTGGTTCCTTAGATTGATATGAAATTGTACAAAGCACTGGAATCAAAATACTACTTTCTCTCTCTAGCTCCTCTCTTGAAACAACTGCGGGTACTTAGCCTTCATGTCGCTTTCGAGTTCCCAAGTGAACTCTGTGCCTCGTTTGCCTTCCCATCGGACTTTCACAATAGGAATGCGTGAGCGTCGGAGTTGCTTGGTCTGGCGATCCATGATTTCGACAGGCTTTTCCACGAAGTGCAATGTTTCGTTCACTTGTAGATCGTCTAGAGAGACATGTAAATCGTGGTTGGCGAGGCACTTTCGGAGGTTTGACACGTGGAAAGTCGGGTGGACGTTACTAAGTTCCTCCGGTAATTCGAGTCTGTAGGCGACTTTTCCGATCATTTCCAGAAGCTTAAAAGGTCCAACATATCGAGGCGCGAGTTTCCCTATCTTGCCGAATCGGACCACACCCTTCCAAGGTGATACCTTTAGGAGCACGTGGTCACCAACGCCAAATTCACGGGGCTTGCGCTTTTTATCGGCGTAAACTCTCTGTCGATCCCGAGCTTTCACCAGGTTGTCTCGGATTTGGAAAATTTTGTCTGTCGTTTCTTGTAATAGCTCAGGACCGGTTAGTTGCGAATGACCGATGTCGTGCCATACAATAGGCGATCGACATCTTCTTCCGTATAATGCCTCGAATGGTGCCATTTGGATGCTAGAATGGTAGCTGTTGTTATACGAGAATTCGACTAACGGCAGGTATTTATCCCAATTACCTCCGAAGTCTAGGACACACGAACGGAGCATGTCTTCAAGGGTACGAATCGTTCTTTCAGTCTGACCGTCGGTTTGAGGGTGGAAAACGGTACTTAGATTAAGCGATGTACCGAGTGCCGTTTGAAACGTTTCCCAGAGTCGCGAGGTAAACCGAGCGTCACGATCAAAAATGATGTCACGAGGCGTTCCATGATTACAAATGATCTCATCGGTGTAGATTCGGGCTAATCGTTCTACCTTGTAGTCTTCTCGTATTGGCAGCAAGTGAGCTGATTTAGTCAAACGGTCGACCGCAACCCAAATGCTGTCGTGACCTGATGACGTGTGTGGTAGCTTAGTTATAAAATCCATGGCTATGCTCTCCCACTTCCACATGCGAATTGGTGGTTGTTCGAGTAAGCCAGAGGGTCTTTGATGTTCAGCCTTGACTCTAGCACAAGTTAGGCATTTTCTGACGTAGAGAGCGATATCCCTTTTCATACCCGGCCACCACCACTTATAACGGAGATCCTGGTACATTTTGTCGGCGCCGGGGTGAATAAAATACCGAGATTTGTGGGCTTCGACCATTAAGATTTGTCGCAAATTGGTTCGCTTGGGAATCCAAATTCGGTCTAAAAAGTTGAATATCCCGTTCGATTTGCTCACAAGTTGGGCTCCATCGTGGTAGATTCTTTCTTTCTTCAGTGTGCGTTCATTGAAACATGCATGTTGAGCGTCGCGGATGAGGGTTTCGAGATCGTGTTGGGCTTGAACATTACGGGTGCTAAGCAGGTAGCTCCGTCTGCTAAGTGCGTCGGCAACAACATTCGCTTTGCCTGGGTGATAACGGATCTCACAGTCGTAATCGTTGAGAAGTTCTACCCATCGGCGTTGACGCATATTAAGTTCCTTCTGATTAAAGATGTGCTGTAGGCTCCTATGATCGGTGAAGATCGTACACTTAGTACCATACAGGTAGTGTCGCCAAATCTTTAACGCAAAAATAACTGCGCCTAGCTCGAGATCATGGGTTGTATAGTTCTTCTCGTGGATTTTGAGCTGACGAGATGCGTAAGCTATGACCTTGTCCCGTTGCATGAGAACGCAACCAAGACCAAGGTTGGAAGCATCACAGTAGACAATGAAATCATCGTTTCCGTCTGGCAAGGTGAGAACAGGAGCGTTGCAAAGCATGTGCTTGAGGTTCTGAAAGGCAGTCTCTTGTTTGGTTCCCCAGACAAAAGGCTGGTCCTTATGCGTAAGAGAGGTAAGTGGTACAACAATCTTCGAGAATCCTTCAATAAATCGTCGATAATAGCCCGCTAGTCCGAGAAAAGAGCAGACTTCAGACGGGTTCTTTGGTGTAACCCAACTCTTGACAGCTTCAATTTTCGCAGGGTCGACGTGAATGCCTTGACTATTTACGATGTGACCCAGAAACTGAACTTCCTCCAACCAGAATTCACACTTGGAGAACTTGGCATAGAGTTGGTTCCCCTGGAGTAACTCGAGAACCAAACGTAGATGTTGCGCATGTTCGGTTTTCGATTTGGAATAAATCAAGACATCGTCGAAGAATACGATGACGAAACGGTCGAGATATGGTTTACACACGCGATTCATTAGATCCATGAAAAGCGCTGGTGCGTTGGTTAAACCGAAAGGCATGACAACGAATTCGTAGTGACCGTAACGAGTACGAAACGCGGTTTTGGGTATATCCTCCTCTTGAATACGTAGCTGATGATATCCTGAACGCAGATCGATCTTGGAGAAACACGTAGCGCCTTGTAATTGATCAAACAAATTGTCAATACGCGGTAGAGGATAGCGGTTCTTGATTGTTAACTTATTCAATTCCCGATAGTCGATGCACATCCTGAACGACCCGTCCTTCTTTTTTACGAAGAGGACTGGCGCGCCCCAAGGAGAGGTGCTCGGGCGAATGAAGCCTTTCTCAAGTAATTCATGGAGTTGGGTTGAGAGTTCGCGCATTTCGGACGGCGCAAGTCGATAAGGTGCCTTGGCAATAGGGTTAGCTCCAGGAATGAGGTCGATACGAAAGTCGATATCACGACTTGGCGGTAATCCGGGAAGATCCTCTGGAAAAACATTAGGAAATTCTCGAACCACAGGAACGTCCTTCACTTCCTTCTTCTCTTTCTTTTCCTTCTCCGCTGCTACAACGTTAGCCAAGAAAGCCCTGTATTCCTTGCGGAGATACTTACTAGCTTGGACACAGGACATAAGTTTGAGACCCTTCGAAGTAGTATCACCATATACACACAATGAGTCACCATTCGCGAGCGAGAAACGAATCATTTTATCGAAGCATACAACTTCAGCATGGTTTTCTCGAAGAAAGTCCATGCCTACTATGACGTCGAAACTTCCGATTTGCATCGGAATAAGGTCAATTGGGAAGATGTGATTGTTGAGCTCAAGAGTACAATCACGGATAACGGAATTGACGGCGACGGTTCTTCCGGTAGCGACTTCAACATCGAATGCCGATGAGAGTTGGGAACGTTTACGACTAAGGAGTTTCTCAAATTCGAGCGACACAAAGCAGTTATCGGCTCCAGTATCAAACAAACATGAAGCATAAATACCATTCACAAGGAACGTACCATTGACCAAGTTGTTGTCGGCCTGGGCTTGACGCACGTTGAGGTTGAAGGTTCTGGCTCGTGCGGCCTGTTGTTGCTGTTGCTGTTGTTGTTGCTGTTGTGGCTGTTGTTTCTAAGGCTCTTGTTTCACGACCCTGTTTGGGCACACGTTGGCAAAATGATTCGGGTCGCCACAAGCGAAGCAGGCTCAGGCTTTGACTACGGGAGCCGGAGGAGCTTGTTGACCCTGTGGGGCAGTGAGTAGGGCTTGATTGGCAGGAGCTTGACGAATACGGCAGTTGGCAGTAAAATGGCCGTATACGTTGCAATGAGCACAATAACGGCAAGCAATGGCAGTTGGGTGGTGGTAGGTGCAAGTAGGGCAGAGCGGGTGTGGTCCAGTGTATACACGCTTTGCAGGCGGTGCATTGGCCACAGGCGCCGCTACTTGACGCTGTTGGGCAGGTACAACTTGAATTGGTGCAGCAGCGATCGCACAGTTCTTGTTACTGGAGTTGTTCTTTCTCTTGTTCTTCCACTTGTTGCCTGATGAGGTAGGTTCAGCAGTTGGTGCGGTAGTGGTAGCTTGATGCAGATGCTTCGAAGTCTTATCCCAGACACCAGCCTTAACCCGTTTGTCATTTATTTCAGCGGCCAGTAGATAAGTTTCCTCGATCGTCGTAGTCTTAGCCGCTTGCACGAAATCAGCAACGCAGTCGGGCAGGGCCCGGATGTACTTCTTGATCGTCATGTCGGGAGTCTTGACTTGATCGGGACAGATAATGATGAGCTGTTTGAAACGAGCAGTAAGACCAGCATTGTCACCATCCTTTTGCTGGATGTCCCAAAATTCATCTTCTAGCTTTTGACGTTCGTGAGGAGGGCATAATTCCTCTAGCATAACTTCCTTGAGCTCGTCCCACGACAGACCGTAGGCTGCATCGTTCCCTTACTTGTTCCTCTCGGCCGTCCACCAGTCTAGTGCTCGGGACTGGAAAACGCCGGTAGTGTTCAGAGTTCGAAGGTCTCAGGGCAACCACTCTGTCGTAGAGTAACCTCAATAGAGTCGAACCAGTGGAATAGTGCAGTGGGACCTCCTTCGCCAGTGAATCTTTTGGCCCGCAAGACTTGAATTGCTTGAAACTGAAAGGTCTTGCGGCAGTTTTGGGAGCCTCGGTTCTCGATTCCTCAGATGATTTGCTGGCATTCTCGTAAACATCACTCACGGCCTTGGCCACACTCTTGGCGATGATGGAAGCAAGGCGTTTGTCTCTCTTTTCTTGACGAGAAAGTGCATGACGGGATCCAGACGACATGGTCTGCAATAGACATCGCCCCGGAACTCAACACATTGCATTCGAATCTCACCTCACACGTTTACTACTTACTAAAGCTCAGTCACACGTACACTTTCGTACACACATAACACATAGAGCACAATTCACATAAACACGTAGAATCACATAATCACATAATTCCTAAGCATGTAGAGCAAATAATCACATAACGCCTAAGCACGTAAGACACAGGAGCAAGGAAGCGCATACGCATTGAGTCACTTAGAAGCAGTCAGAAAACAAAAACCCATTATTCAAAGCTCGCGATCGTTCGAGTATAGTGATCGCGCTTAGTGTATCGAATAGCATAGTATAGCATAGGTTTGTCCAAAATTCGGCCATTTGTTAGCGACTTGAGATAAAAATGCAGTGCGAGTCGTGCGTGTCGATCGAAATGAAAGCAAAATCGAGTAAATCTTCAAAAATTTAAACACATAAATAGGTAAGAGCACATATAACACATAAAATCGATGAATCAGAGCGACAACTGCCGACTCCAAACACATAAAATTGAGGATTAGATCGTCTGCGGCTAGTAGACGTTGACTACCCAAAGTGATTCGACTATTCTCAACAGACTTGTCGTCACACTTCGACTTTTGGGATCTTGTTCCTGCCTCGCTTCTTGGGCATTTAACACGTACTCCCTGGGTCATACTCATGAACTCAGGTCATTGAAGTTCCTCGAGGCTTTGGTGAGATGAGCAAAAGTTAGGAGCAAGTTGTCAAGGTTAGGGTTTCACCCCTAGCTTAGCAACTTCTTCCTTGTTTTAGCAAAATTGAGGAGATTATTCATCAAAATATGGATTTCACTCCTGATTTGGTATAATTCTCCTCGCTTGTTATTGAAAATAATGAGGAAATCGTTGATAAATTGATAAAATCGGCACTGACCAAGTAATTTAGTCGAGAGTTTGCGGTTTTCACACCTAATCCCAACGAAATCGTTTGATCTTTTTTTGGAGATTCGAGTGCAGGGATAGCGAGAAATAGCTGGGTACAGCACATAAGTTCGGTCTGTTGGTTCTTAACTATAGTCTAGGTCTCTAAGACATCGACCCGGACTAGGTCGAGTCTTGCCTAATTCCCTATAGTTATGGCTCTGATACCAATCTATCACACCCCAACCGATGGCGGAATCATCGGGGCGTGGCACTGAGCGAAACATATTGTCCAAAAGTTCCATAACAACTATCATTACCATTCAATTTAAATTAACATGTCCTATACCATGCCTCAAACAGTAAACAAATTATTACAGATAAAATCTAGGCAAATATTATGTTCTGACAACTCAGATTTAAACATAGATAATTTATCTGTTGGTTTCTAGGACCTTGTTTCCTAGCTTCGATTTCATCACAACACAGAGAGCATCCTAGACCTTTCCTAGCCTCAAGTTCACAGCATGCTAGGCATGTAAACTTCCTAAGCACCTGTCACATACGTTAAAATAAAGTCAATACATATAATGTAAAGGTGAGCATACAAGTTTGATAATAGCATATAGAGTTCGAATTCGTTTACGCATAACCAACACGTACACATAGTGAAATGAAGCACATTAGTTATCGACATAGATCCATCGATACCAATGATTGCGGGTTGACTGCCCGAGGCAGTTCGTAATACATGATTACCACCGTAATCCATGCAAGTAAAAGATCCTTAACAACCCCCGTGTGAACGGGTGCTGAGTCCAAACTATAGTACTATCGTTGCTAAGGCATGTAGACAACATTCCATGTGTAAACATAACAAACAAGCATTCATAAGCCACGTATAACATGCATTTAACGGTTAGCGTTTAAATAGTTTGAGTAGTGAGATAATTGTAGTTTGAATATTCGTAACGTATGTAACACCCAAAAGTGCTTAAAGCAAAAAGGGATCGAGTATACTCACAGCGATTATGGATTGAAGGGAGCGCTTAGCGAGTGCGGTTAGCCTGAATAGATTCGGTAGTAATACGATAAGCGATTCGTAAAACGTCACAAAGTATGAAAGGGTCGAATAGGGGTTCGTTCGGATGGTAATTCGATCGAACAGCAATTCGTGCGGGTAACAATCCGTTCGAGTGGTCATTCGATCGGATGGTAATTCGATCGAGTGACGATTCGAGTGGATTGTTTCTTCCTATGAGAAGGATGTGTTTGTGTATGATGGTTTGACTTTTGAAGTTTTCGTTGTAGCATTTTGAACAATGAAGTATCTCTATCTTTCAAGTCGGTCGATCGGATGACTAGTCGCGCGGATGGTAATTCGTTCGAATGGTCATTCGGTCGGACGACGACTTCATGATGAGGTTACTTATTGGAAACAAGTTCACTACATAAGTGTCATTCGATTGAATGGTAATTCGATCGGATGACAATTCGTGCTACTGAACATGTTGAAAATTGTTAAGTCTTTTAAAGTCTTAGTATCTCATGATCCGAAGAGTAATCCTTTCAAAGGTCGTTCGATCGGATGGCAATTCGTTCAATACCCAAACTTTAATTAAGATTGCTTAAAGGTGGGACCCATGTGTAATCCATTCGGGTGGCAATTCGTTCGGGTAGCCTATCCGTTCGAATGGTAATTCGATCGATTGGCAATCCGTTCTGATTGTCCTGTTCGTTTTACACTTGGTCGTTTTGAAGGTTTGTCGTTATGTCGAGTCACTTTGACAACGTGTTAGCCAACAGAACCCTTCGTTCGAACCAGTTGACCAACCTGACCAGGAATCACCCTAGTCCGGCCGGTTACCGGCTTGAGACGGTTGTTCTTGACTAACCCGGAGTCGGTTGTCTCGTGAGTAGAATCTAGATCTGAGCCAGCACAACACTAAGGGCGAGTAGGAGACTAGATCAGAACCTGATTCTACCGGTTTTGAGTGTTTAAGTGTAAAAAGAGTCGAAAGAAAGTTAAAACCATCTTTCAATCCTTTTTCACCACACTTGTGTCGAGATCTTTACAAGATCTGTGTGGAAATCGGTTAGATCTAAGTTGTTCTTAGTGGGTTGAGGTCAAAACATGAAGTTCTTGAAGAACACATGATGACGTCACCCTAGAACCCCCGAAATCTAGTGATTTCACGGTTAAAAGTTAAGATTTGAAAGATAGAAAGGTGTAGGAGTGCGTATAGATCAAGAAAGTACAAGATTTAGGACGAGATCTTACCGGAATCAAGAGAAATCTGAGAAAAGGTTGAGTTGAGCGTGCTGGTCGAACAGGGATTTCCAAAAGTGGAAAGAGTGACAATGACAGGGGTATTTATAGGATGCCAAAAGAGGAAAGGGCTGTTCGGTCGAACAGCACATCGCCTGGGTGACTGTCCGGTCGAATGGCTATTCGATCGGATGGCACCTATCATCCTTTACCAAGTGGCTATCCGGTCGAATGGCCATTCGATCGGATGGCCCTTGGTTAGGGTGTTCGACGCGCTGATCTTTGCTGATTCGATTTCGATTGCGATCGATGCGATACGATAGATTCTCCTACCCTCATATCTCGCATAATCTATTTTCCACCATTACTGGAGTTCGTTTCACGATTCGAATTCGATTGCATTTCGAGTTAGATTTCGAGTTTCGGTTGAGTTCGCTTGCTTATCACAACATAACATAAATAAACATGCACAGATAACACGTAAGGCACACACACACACGTATAATAACAAGTAAAAATTCATAGCTCGAGTTGCGGTTAGAAGTCGATTCGATTAGCATAGCTTGATTATTGATTAGTTAACTTTATCGCATTGTTACTTCCTATAGTTCACAGTCGTAGGTCGATTGAATAGCGATTAACACACATCGATTATTGCAATTAACAACACTTACTCCACGTAATACTAATAAAATAAAGAAATTTCTATCAGTCAAGTTGCGCGAAACCGGTCATTGACTTTGACCTTGACTTTGACTTTCACTTGTGAAAACACGGGGTGTTACAGCTAAGGATGGCAGCATATCAACAGAGGATATCTAAAGCTTATAACAAGAATATAAGGACTTGAAGGTTCCAGGTCGGAGATTGGGTATTTTGAAAGGGTTTCCAGAATACTACTAACCCTGCTGATGGAAAGTTGGCTCCAAAATGGGAAGGACCCTATAAGATTGAATCAGAATCAGGAAAAGGAGCATACCAACTCAAGGATATGGAGGGGGATATACTACCAAGATCCTGGAATGCTATACATCTAAAGCTCTATTTCAAGTGAGTTTGAAATTTAAATTCTAACTCAGAATGGTATGGATTCTATCTCTTTTATTAAATTTTAATATTATTTATTGTTTTGAACCCATTACTGACTTAAGCATCGGAGGGGTGTTAGCCAGGCTAACACCCACCTTAGCTTACAGTTGTTTTGCAGTATATACTTCAGGATATAGCTCCAGGATATACATTCAGGATACTTCGAAAGATTAGAGGATTGGCCCCCTCTCTCACGTTTAAGGGATCCTGATCCCTTCAAAGGTTTAAAGGTATTCACCTTTCTCACGAATTGGGTTTGAACACCCCGCCTGGAGCGCAAGTTGTCCAGGAATAGTTCAAGGTGGCGGGACCAGTTCATGTAAAAGTGGCTGACAATTTCGTCACTGTTGGCTATATCCTGGACCCTTAAGGTATATGAGGATTGATCACCCTCTCTCGCGAAAGGGTATTTTCATACTCTCTAAGGTTTAAAGGTTTTCACCTTTCTAAGTCTTGGAGTTTATACACTCCCGCCTGTAGCGCATGAAAATTTGGGATTTTCCCCAGGATACCTATGGGATTTTCCCCAAGATACTAAGGATTTATCTCCAGAATGATTTCGGGTTTTACCCCGGTAACACAAGAATTGTCCACACGGTCAAAACTTGAATTCAAAAATTTTCTAAGTGTTGGAAGATTTCGTGTACAGGGGACATTCCTCCTAAGGCAATTGTGTGGAGCTCAGAAAATCAGATTGGGACTTAAGATACTAAGTATCTCGAACTGGGGACATCTCTGCGGCAAAAAGTTGTAAAAGGAGTAAAGTCCAATATCAGAGTTGTACTCTGTTCCTGGTATGATCTTTCCTTTGTGAATCTAACACAACTTGTTTGAACTTTTAAGTTTAAGTATCCTGATTAGAATACATCTTTAGGATATATTCTCGAAATATGATTAAGGATGTTCGGTTGGAATATTTGGGTACAATACTTGGGTTTAAAAATCTGAGTTGAATTTGCTTATAAATGCTAAGTAAACCGTCTTTTTCCTTTGAAAACTATATATAAATTATTTGAGATTTTGAAGAATAAACTATTTTTAGAAACTTTGTCTAAATTGTGTGGATTTTGAGAAGTCCTATTTGACAAAGTCTTCGTAGGATACCAATGAGTATATTGGTTAGGATATTTTCAATAAATAATTGTACAAATTTTTCAAAGCCAAAATTTAAACTAAGTAGAACACAAGGAAGTAATATTATAAGCAATACTAGGTGACAACCGAAGGCTTCATCCTAGAACCTAGGACCCATCCACCTTTGGTTATCTGACTGTTGAAATTTAAACGAAAATTGTTCAAAGACGTGAAAAGTAAATTGTTTAACAAACCATAACAATCAAAATTAAGGAAAAGAAAGGGGTAAGTTTTAGGAGAAAGCGTCTTCTTCCTTCATCACAGCATCCGTCTCAGGATTAGCTTGAACATCCGTCTCAGCTTCGTCGTTGACACCAGTTGGTTTTTTAACCGTTTTTGAAGGCCTTTCAGCTGCAGGTTTGACAGGATCACCTCCGAGACTCCTTAGTTTGGTCTCCCAAGCATCGACATCCCAGGAAGGGCATTCGAACCCCAGGGCTTTGGCTTCATTGGCCATCTTAAGCCTGGCCTGAAGAAGGGAAGTAACAACGGAGCTCTTAAGGCCCTCCCGGTAAGTGATCATGTCCCGTTCGTGTTGAGAATGGGCGGCGTCGAGATGAGCTTGGGCCTCGAGAGTAGCTTTATTAAGCGCAGCCTGGTTTTCCTGGATCATAGCCTTGAACTTATCATCATAATGCCGGGATTTGGCAGCAGCAATCACGCCTTGGTCGGAAATGGTGACCTCAGCCTTCTTCAATTTGGACTCAAGTCTCTTGTTGAGTTCACAGGATTCTTGATATAGATGAACCAGATGTTCAAGGCCCTACATCCAAAAGTACAGGTATTATAATAACCGGGATTTTGATTTGACATATATGTGCAGGATAAGGAATAAGACTATATACCTGGTTGAGAAAAGAGGTCATGAACCCGCTCGCTTCGATAAACCCATGATTTTCATAGGGAAATGTATCAAAAATCAAAGGTGAGTCGGTCTCTTTCCTTTTGCGGGAATTTGAGCTCCGAGGTTTAGTAGCTGGTGATGGCTTGGGAATGATGATGGCTTTAGAACTGCTGGGCTTAGATGTAGCTATAGCTTTGGGACTAGGCTCTTTCTTGATCTGGACCTGATCGGAGTAACTGTCTAACTCCTCGAGGTCGAAAACTTCAGGGATTTTTGCTGGTGCTGTATAAAAGGAGAATTCTAAACTTTTATTTCTCTTTCGTTATATTATCAATTTTTTGTAAAATAACTCTTACCAGACATCTCTGATGATGAGTATTGGCTGGAACTTGGGAGGTGTGTGGAAAAACTCCTGTCACCTTCTGCTAGTTGGTAAATTGCTTTGATCCTTTTTTCAGATTCTGCAGTAGGGGGAGCTACTTCCTTGAAATTCACCGCAAGAAAGATCAAATAAGAAAATATTAGCACAAGACAGAGGCCTGAAAGTGTCTTCGGATATTATTGAAACCCTAAACCCTACCGGTGGTTAACCACTCCACCGGAAGGCTAGCACCCTCGTCGATGGAATCTCGCTTGACGAAAAAGAATTTACGAGGCCATCCATCCTCGTTTTTGGTGGCTTTAAGAATGAGAGGTTTGCTGGAAGTTGAAAAAAGTAAGAATCGGCTGGAAACGTGTGATCGGAGGCGGTAAGCGATTGGGATATCTTCGATGCGGAGATCAGGACAGTGAAGATGTTTGATTTGGTTAAGCACGATTAGTACCCTCCAAACCATGGGCATTGTTTGGGCAAAAGAGATACCAGTGGTTCGAAAAAATTGCATTATGAATTCAGGAAATGGGTATCGAAGACCTAACGAGAAAGGGTATGCTGGAAAACAAACCCATTCGGCAGAAGAAACATCCGACCGAATTGATCAGTCAAATGGCCTGAAAATCATGCCGTCAGGGAAAGCGCCGGAGGCCCTCAGCGCGGAAATATCCACGTTGTCGAAAGCACAGATCTCTCTCTCGGGGTTTTTGAGAAGATTTTGCTGAACAAAGGTGCCCGATGATTCACCGGTTTGGGAATGGGTCCTGGTGGCCATTGGAAGAAGGATGAGAAAATCAACAGGAAATGAAGGAGGAATAAGCGATTACCTGAAGACTCTGTTGATGATATCTGATTTTCAAACAAGAAGAGAGAAGATATAGGGGCATAGTGGACATCCATTGAGTAAAAACCGCGTTGGAAGTTGTATAGAGCTACCTAAAATGTCGCCTCATTTTAATTGCCTCGGTTTGCGAGATAAAGTTTTAAAATATATCCATTGGACTGGTATACCAACAGATATATTTTGGGGACAATTGTTATGGGTCATTTTCTGAACATATATCCTGACTATTATTCTACTTTTGATTGTTTACTTGTGATCAGGATACCGGATCAGGATATTGGTAACATCCAGGCACGATATCCAGGTATTGACTGAATTTATCACGTGCAGATTAAGAGTTACAAGTCTCCAACGTTCAAGAAGACTTCTTCCCCTCAAGACTCGGGCAAATCAGTTGGAATAGAGACGTTGATTCCGAAAGACCAGGACTGCAACGTTTACTTGGGAATATTCGGGGCATCTCGGTTTAATAGGAAAGTTAGTTGTTTTCGTTTAGCTATAAATAGTATGATCGGATCAAGTTAAGGCACTCACTTTTCTTTCGCACACTTTACTCTCTAGCTTCTAGCAATCACTACACACAAACACTTGTACTCAGATTACATTGTAACACCTAGTTGATCCGCATCATATCCTGCACTGTATCCTGATATTTGAAGCAATAGAAGAATAAGGCAGCTGCGATTGTCAGCTCCCGAGGTTTTATGCCGGGGATCTAGATTGATCAAGGGCTTTCCTCGTATATCCGGTGTCACCCTTTACCTTTTTTGCTCATTGTTTGATCAGAAATACAGCTCTGTATCCTGAGCTGTATCCTGAAACTGTTTTTGCAAATAACTTGAATAACATATTTTCGACACACATTTCAAGCACACTATCTCACTTAACTAATTTGATCACTTAATTGCTTCGGTAATTTTTGACCAAAACAGGGTCTGAGGAGGGTAAGATGTAAACAACCTTACCTCTAACTCGTAGGTATAGAGAGGCTGCTTCCAGTGAGACCCCCGATTCGATAGTACCTGAGGCACATAACACTTAGCAATCGGGATAAAGACTGATTGTTGTTTGTAGCCCATTGTCTTTCAGCTATCAACGCCGCCACATAATGCATGATTAACTCACCACCGCTTTTAACGTTATTTTCACGAAATTAGTAAAATAACGTTAAAATTAGTGCAATTCCTAATAAACAATCATTTTATTTATATATTTTTATGTTTCAGACACTTTTATCATTTATTATATGTATTTTTATGATTCCATACATATTAAGAATAAGTTACGTACATCTCTATCTCTGTCTCTATCTCTATCTCTATAGTTATAAATAAAAATAAAAGACTGTTGTCACTTTTTAGCTATGTTTTCCCGTGTCATTTTCGTAACAATTCTCACTGAAAATCTATACTGTATAATAAAAGAAACCATTTTGGGGACACTTGTCATCATATTAGGCCATGTTTTATAGATAAGTATTATTTTAGTTTAATCTTTTCTAATTAATTATAGATAATTCTCCTACTAAATATTATTTAGTTTAATTTTTTATGGATAATTATTATTTAGTTTAATCTCCTTCTCATTTATAATATTATTTATTTAACTAATAGAGTAAATTATGATTTTAGCCCCTGTAGTTATAGCACTTTTACTCTTTTTAGCCCAAAAAGAATTTTTAACATCTGAGCCCCAAAACGTCTTTTTTCTAATCTTTTTGGCCCCAAACGTCTTTTTTCTAACCCTTTAAGCCCCTAACATTTAATGGACGGGGGTTAGTGTTAGGGGAATGGTTAGAAAAAAAGACGTTGGGGGCTCAGATGTTAAGAAATTACGGATAAAGTTCCATAAATTATCTTATTATTTATTTATATTAATTACTAGGTTATATCTTAATAACTGAAACAAATATCGAGCATTTTCATAACGAGGGGGGAGGGAACGATTTTCTTGCTTAACAAATAATTTATTTATTTAATATATTTAAAATACAAGAAGAATAATAACTACATTTATCATACTAATAAATTTATTCAAAAACAACCATCTTTTTAAGATGCAACTCAAGTCTATATGTTTAAATTTTAAAGTTATATAACTTAATAATTACCGATAATTTATACTTATCTAATTAATTTAAATATTATTTTGTAGCTATAAGTTTATCTAATTGGCTAATTGCTATATGCCTAATCTAAACATTTCAACAATATTTTTAGAACTAATAAATTAAGACCATTGTTATTTAAATAAAACTTGGGTTCACGTCGTGAGAAAGTCGATAATACAGTTTGTCTTCTAATCGATGGTTCAAATGTTTTTATATTTATAAACTTGACAAACATCACAAGTTTTGATCATACATAAAACAAAATTTTGTTCGGATATCAGAAAAGTGTCTTAAAATATCGTTTTATAATTGTTAAATCTTCGTTATTAACTATTTGATATTTTATTTTCTCAACCCGTGTAATACACGGGGTTATAACCTAGTTAGATTGATATATTAGTTTAAAACTTTTACTAATCTAGGAGATGACTAGAGTATTTTTCAAATTTATTAATATAATTTAATAGCTTCCACTAATATAAGAGATCACCACATTAGTTTTCAAATTTTATCCAAAAAGTTTGAAATCAATATTTACATGTTTAACATCATATTAAATACCATCAATAAAAATCAAAATATTTTGTATTTTCTACCGATTATTTTGTTTTATCTTTTAAACCTTTAGGTATTTATGTAAACAACTTTTTTTTGTATTTGTTGTCCATGAGCTTCTATTCTCCATATGAAAAATTTATGTTTTAGAAAGAGCTTCGATTAAGGTTATAATCTTTATTATAAGAATAACTGACTTCTTCTTGATGAAACTATGATTGACATTCTTTATCAGTATAACAGACTTCAAATTATTCATTATAAAATGATTTTATTTAGCTATGAAAGTTGGTTTTAACTTGGGAAAGTCAAAGTATCATTTGAGGTGGTGATTCTTTGTGTCTACTAATAATCTTCATTTTTGTTCTAGATATGTTTCATTCAACTATGAATGTTGGTATTTTGACTTTCGAAGGTCAACCTTTTATTTAAGGTCATATGTGTTTACAAAAATCTTGATTTTCTAAAAGAACTCTAAAATAATATAATTAAAAATGATACATTATTTCTTGTTTTATTAAGATAACAAGATTTATACATGGCTAACTTTATGTAACACTATCCAGAGTTTAAAGTAGAGACAAACAAAAATTACCGTTCTTAGATAAGATGGTATAGTTACCACTTAAAAATCAAATACTTTATATAAAGAATTATTTGGAGATATGCGAACCATAAACGTAACATTTCATTATTATATATAATACGTAATTTCAATTTAATAAATATTTATAGCCATGAATTATATATTTTATATTGTTCAACCTCTGTAGTACAAAATTATATTTAGAGAGTTATGAATTATTTTGACGTGTTTAGTTTATAAGTATTGATTCTAATTGCAATTTTGTATTTTCTTTAGAGAGTTATGAATTACTTTGATATGTTTAGTTAATAAGTATTACTTCTAATTACAATTTTGTATTTTTATTAATTGTTTTATGTAGTTTCACCTAAAAACTCTATTTACAAAATATATTATTCAACTCGTGTATCATACGGGTAACTAGTCTAGTATGTGTAATAACCAAAAATATTGTTGTTGGTAATTTGGTTTCAGATAGGTATTACCGATGACGAGATCCTTAACGACGTATTTTATTATTTTACTTTTATATATTTTCTAATTTTTTAATTGTTAACAACAATCAAAAGCATGTCAAACGTTATTACAAACATATTTAAAGTTGTGCCTTATGGTTTTTCATTTATTGAAATTTATCCATAACATCATCAAGAGAGACGTTCCTAAGCAAGTCTTTCTCAATACGTATACAACTACCACTTAATTTTTCTTTGCCAATACAATTACAAAGTCGGTCTTCACGTGCTTCAATGCCAAAAAACATCTTTCAACGGTTGCGGTTGCTACAACCGACGGATAATATGAGAAGAACCTTCAATAAACAATACACCAATGTAAACGATAGGAAAATCTTTGTTGAAATCATTAACTTTACAAGACTTGATAAACCATCTAAGTTGGCAAATTATGTATCCTTTTTCACAAGATCAATGTAGGCCACGAGTTGAATCGGAAGCTTTCTTTTATCAGTTTCATCAAAATCATATGGATACATCTTGGCTAGTCTTGGTATTTTTGGAATTTCAAACCCACCAAAATTAGCACATGAACTCAAACAACTCATGCAAACAAGTATGTATGATTTTGCCTCGTTAAAATGGTTCCCAAACTGTAGGTCCCAATCCTATGGATCTTGACAGAATCGTCTATCTAACCTAGAGTGTGGAATCCCCTAGATCAGATTATTACAGAAAATAGTAGAAAACAGAATTCACAAATTAAACAGTCTTCTATTGATTATCCAAACTTATAGTTTTACAATCAATTCAAGACTCACACAACCTCACAACCACTCTCTGTGATCTTGTCTCAAACCCTAATTCATTTTCCTCTCGCTCTCTCTATGTTTTCTCTCTCTAGAATTCTCTTAGTGTTTCAAACCCTAATCACAAAACATGTTTATATACCACATGTCTGTGAGCTAGGCTTCCAACTAGGCTAGGCCATTTTTCAAGCCCATTACAACAATTAACTCACTAACCAATAATGCTAAGCCCATTACAAAATATCCAGAGACTAAATAAACAAACTATTAAGTTGTTGTCACAGAATATGCACCAACAGACTCCCCCTTGACAATAACTTCATAGTGAAATTTTTTCTTCAAACATCTTGCAGTCTTTTGGTCTTTGGATAGCTTCAACTACACACAGTTTCTGACATCAACAGACTCCCCCTTAGCTGATGCTTCCAATCTCCAAAACTTTCATTTCCTTGTAGATCAAGGAACTAGCAATATTTGGTTATACATGTATCTTCAAATTCTTCATATCACTCTGTAATGTAGTAGAAGGATCCTACCATGCATCTTCACACATTCTTCACTTCACTCTCAATCTGCACTTTACTTGAATTCTGCACTTCATTTTGATGACTGCATCAATCTGTTTAGAAACACAAGCAAGTATCTCGAAAAACCATTAGTGTTTTTCACATTAAAGATAAACCAATATTTTATCTTATCATGCAAAAACAACAACTAGTCAATTCAAAATGGAAGTCTTTTAAAAGGAATTTTTTTTTTGTTTTTCTTTTTTTAAATAAAATAACTAAACAAAACTCAAAACTATTTACAATACTTCTTTTTGTGAGAATCATGTGTAAGAAGATCATATCAGCAAAATCAAACTGTTTCACACAAGCAGTTATTTTTTTATTTTTGTGAAAAGCGGTTCAATACGATTACCAGTATTGTTTGTCCACTTAAGCAAAGCACATGAACATTTCAAGTACCTTTACCTTATGATATAATTAAGGTTATATTGTACCGATGTACTAGTGTGTCCCACTTCAGGACATATCCCTACGATCAAGGTATGCACAAAGTTTCATCGTAGTAGGTGAGTATACCGAATTCATCCTTTTTGTTTAACAACGTTAGATAATTGGTGATCAGGTCAGTACTTCCGTACAACAAAGAGACCTAAATCTAACGAGGGTAAGACAAATACCAAATTTTGGTACGTTTTATGCATTATGTACATTTGAATGACTCTCTAGGAGAGCTTCTTCATTTTCTTGGTTTTTGGCATTTTTAGCTCTTTTAAGATATCCTGGTTGTGCCTAGGTTAGCATATATCTGGATGCAGTAGAAGGACAACCCTGATATCCCCGGATGAAATAACAACATAAAGACCCAAAACCTCAGATTTTGGCAATCTATCAACGTAAGATTTAAGGTCATTAAACCATGATGTGTTCCCCACTCATACTCAGTTCGTTAAGTTTATATCACATTGATAAGTTGATTATTTCATGCTTTTTGCCTACTGGTACATCATATGATGAAGCTGCTATCACACTTAAGCAATTTAATTTCAATTTCAGTGTGACAGTCTAGCTTGCTGATATACTATCATTTCTTCTTTTTCACACCATGAAATCTCTTTTTTTCAATTTTTTCATTTTTGAGTAAATTACAAGTTTTGTCCTTTATGTTTGTACCAAATTGCAGGCGGTGTCCTTTGCCTTTAAATTTGACGAGTTTTGTCCTTAACGTTTCAATTTCCTGCACGTTATGTCCTTTGACCCTAACTCAGTTAGATTTTTTTGGTTAAATCTGGTCATGTGCCTTGCACATGAGGGCATTCTTGTCATTTCACCTTCACAGGGGCTATTTTGTAAAGAACTTTTATTAAGGGTCTATTTGTAAAAAACTGAAAAATAAAAAAAACAATTATAATTTCTCTCTCTTTGCGTGCTCTCTCTCTCTCTCCCTCAACAAAACTGAAAATAAACAACCTGATCTGTCATGGGTTTAATTTGTAAATCTGAAAAATGGTAGTTTGACTAAAATCAATTTTGCAAATACAAATCCATCATCATCCCTCTCGGTTCCAACGAACTCTGTGAAAAAAAATTATAAGTCAAAAGTTAAAAAGTAAATTCCAAAAACTTTAGACCCATTATCAACCCATGACCCAATTTATTAAAAACTTTGATGTTCTAAATCATCATAGTCAATAGGTGTTGTCGGAAAAATCCAAATGTAGCCAGAAACATAATAGATCTGGCCCACATATATTTTGCATCCCTTTCATGGTTGTATGTCCAGATCCATAAGAGATCTGGTTTTTGTTGAAGTACTGGTCATGTGCCTTGCTATTTTGTAAATCTGGTCGAATCTCTGAAGTTTGACACCCAAGCAAAACACTAATCTGAAGACTCGTCCGGTACAGTTTCAGTTTGCCGGAATTCAAGACCTCGCCGGAGAACATCATACATCATTGATATAACGCGAAACGTAAGCTCTAATCTATGTCTTCCTGTTCGTCTTTATCATAGAATCAAAACCCCTATCTTTATTTCTGTGAACGACCTTTATGAGGAATGGATTGGAAGGTTAAAAGGGGGTTAGGGTTCGTATTGTTTGAAGAAGATGTATGAAATAAGTGTAGAAATTGAATCTTTTTCACTACCCAACTTTTAATTTGCTTGAAATTTCTAAAGAAAATAAAAAAGAATTGAACTTTATGCAAGAAATGACTGATCCGTGTAGTGGGGAGTTTCAAATCAGTTTATAAAAAGAGTTGTAGCGGCGCTGGGTGGTTGTGGAAGGTGGGTTAGGGGCGGCGATGGTGGAAGGGTGGTTGTGGGAGGTGGGTGAGTGACGAGTGGCTTCAGGTGATGAGGTGGTGGGTTAAGCCGATGGTGGTGGTGGGTTGTAGAGAGAGAGAGGGGTAGAGAGAGAAGTTTCAGCAAGATAAGAGAGAGTTTATATTATTATTTTTAAGCTTGTTACAAAATGGTCCTTGAAATAAATTCTTTTACAAAATATCCCTTAAAAGGTGAAATGACAAGAATGCCCTCATGTGCAAGGCACATGACCATACTTAACCAAAAAAATCTAACTGAATTTGGTTTAAAGGACGTAACATGCAGGATTTTGAAACCTCAAGGACAAAACTCGTCAAATTTAAAGGCAAAGGACACCACCTGCAATTTGATACAAACATAAAGGATAAAACTTGTAATTTACTCTTCATTTTTCAATGTTTTTGGATTTTAAAATTTTTAACTTACTAACTTACTCCCCCTAAATTCATGCACTAACTAAACTCTTTTTGGCTTAGGGAAATTTCTCCCCCTAAATTTTTGTTTTTATGGAGTAAGTTTTTAAAAACACAAATTTAAACACAAACAGACTCCCACTTTAACCTGACAACAAGTTTGTCAATGTTAAAGTTTAGAATAATCATAACAATCATTGTAGTAAATAGTTTGTTACCAATTTTAACCTACTATTCACCTCGGATGCTTTACAGGAATAACCACTGTTGAACATATCAAACAGTCCTTCTAGGTCATCCTGCACATTCTCAACAACTCAGTTACACTTGAGAACCCAAACCTTACCGGTTTTGGGTCGACCATAAACATCCACGTAAGATGCTTCTATCCAATATCCATCACACCTTACAGGTGTCTTGGATGTCTTCGCTGTTGTTGAACAAGATTTATAATTTTTACTAGATCTTTGATTGCGAGAGTTCCAACAAACTCTCGGATTTACCGACTTTGAAAATCATTATCTCAAAACCTTCTTCGCCCATTCTCATAACTTGATCTTTGGAAAAAATTTGGATTGTGTTGAATATTTGAGTTACCAAAACTCCTATATCCATTTCTTTGTTGAAAATTTCGATTACCAGAAGTTTGGTATCGATTTTGATATCCAAAATTTCTATTTTGAGACTGATTTGATTGACCACTAACATGATTTGTTTTTGTTGAATTGCTTCTTGGTCTATCAAATCTTCCCGATGTTGAAGGTTTAGGTTGAAATCTAGGTTGATTTGTCTGACAACTTGATTTTACTTATTATTTGAACCAACCTGATTCCCATCCTTACCCTCATCAACTTTTTGCTTACCTTTCTTTAAAGGACAACAACTCGCCATATGTCCTTTGTTGTGACATTTAAAACATGATCTTTTCTTATAACCTTTCTTTTTATTCGATCCCTTTTTAAATGTTTTGACATTTTTATATTCAGTATCCTCATCCACTCTATGAGGTGTACTGTTAGATCCAACAGATTCTTTCAAAGAAACTAGACTATATGGCAAGTCCACAGCTATCGGATCCACTACTTCTTGTGCAGTGGGTTCAAAATCAGTTAACTCATTCTCATTTGGTAAAAAAGAGTAGTCTTGATCCTTAGAAGGTGAAGCTTTACTAAACCCCACTCATGTTTTATCATTACTCTTTTTCAGCCCTTTTTGAATTTAAGTCCTAACTAATGAAGATTTTCCAAATTTGTTTAACTTTCCATTAAGTTCAACAATTTGGTCTTGTGCAATGGCCAATTCCCTGCACTTTTCAGAAAATTCATTAGTTTTATCCTTTACAGTTTCACGAGCCAAATCAACGATCTGTAACAGTTCATTGACCTTGCTTGTTAAACTGCAGATTTCTTGTTCATTTGAATTGAGTTTATCAACAATTTGGTCTTGTGTAATGGCCAATTCCCTGCACTTTTCAGAAAATTCATTAGTTTTATCCTTTACAGTTTCACGAGCCAAATCAACAATGTGTAACAGTTCATTAGTCTTAACTCTCGTTTAATCAAAAGAACATTTGACTCTTTTAACTTTTCTAATCAGCTAACTGGATTTTGTTTTGCTCCGATAGCCTGTCAACTTTACCTTGTAGTTCAGTGTAATTATGACATGTATGACTTACAGATTCTGATTTTACCTTCCCCTCTGCTGTAAGTTCATTCACACCATTCAAGCACTTTGAAACTTCTGCATTCTTCTTCTCAACATTCTCTTTCTTTTCTTCTATCACAACATCTGCTTCGGCATCTGAAGCACGGGCTCCTACACTCTGTCTTGATGAACTTTGATAACGTTTTTCTAAAGCTTCCCACAGTTCTCTAGACGTCACATACTTATGGAAACTATAACTAATTTCCACTGGTAATGATTTCTTTATCACTGCTAAAGCTCGCTTTTCAGCATCAAACACCCGTTTCTCATATTCATCCATCTTCTCATTCGGAGCCACCCTAAATCTCCCATCAACTTCGTGTGTAGGAGCAATGTATCCATCAATCATACAGCTCCACATTCTAGCATCTTCACTTTGGACAAACGTTTCACATTCCTTCTTCCAGACAGCATATTGCGAGACTTTTATCAATTGTGGCGGTTTATTCATAGTACCACTTACATTATCCATTCTGACCATGTTTCACATGTAGCTTGAAAGTTTAAATGGATTTTGGTAACCTGTGTTAAAATCCATATCTAACTTCTCTACTGGTCCTTGTCGAGTTTTTACCGTAACCATACCGTAAAAAAACGTTCAAAATTTTTTCGAAAACTGTTTTACCAAATTATACCGTTAGACTCGTCTTAAAATTACGAATCCAATGATATATAATGTCCAAAATCTATTTCGGGAATTCCGAAAATTTTCTTTTTTTTAATCCTAAAAATCAACCGAGTCTAACCGTGCAAACGATTTGCCAAGATTGTTTACGGATTGTTTTTTATTTACCAAAACGTTAAATACTCTATACGCAGCTACATACTCCACTTTTTTAAATATTCCACCTATTTAAATACTCCAACAAATACACTGGTTAGCCAATTATGCTGAAGTTAATTACGCAAGTGAGTCAAAAGCGCAGGTGGATAAATATGCTGCTCCGAATTAATTACCCTGGCATGCAAAGTTGCTGATTAAATATACTGGCTGGTCAAAAACGCTGAGAATTAAATACGCCGGTTAATTACGCTAGCTGATCAGTTCACTATTACGATGACTAGTAAAGTCGCCGATCACCGTGATAATGTCGCTGAGGACAATTACCACAGTTACCAAAGTCTCCTTTGGATTTAAATACGCTGGCCAGTCGGCGTAATTGTTAAATACGTTGGTCAGTCAGCAAATACGCCTGAACAACTTGTTTAGTAAGTCAGTCAACAAATCCGCCGGATATCACTAAAAATCCAATCTTTTCAAAATTTGAAAAGATTTTATCCAAATTCCCCAAATCTTTTTAACACTTTCCTGCAAAATCAAACAACCAAAATTAGCAAAATTTTGATAAAAATCTGAAGAACACAACAAAGAACACGAAGAACAAATCTTCAAATCTTCAAGTTTTTCTTCAAAATCTTCAACTTTCATGCAACCAAAAACACTAACACAGCAAAATTAAATACGCAGACATATCAAAATAACCCTAAAATTTTCGAAAATCCCAAGAACATCCTCCAAAAAATTTGAAAATCCTTCAACAAATCTCCAAAACCCTAGTTTTCTACAACAACTAATTCTGAACCGAGCCAATCAAGAGCCTAATGCACTGATACCAATTGTAGGTCCCTTAATCCTATGGTTCTTGACAGAATCGTCTATCTAACCTAGAGTGCGGAATCCCCTAGATCAGATTATTACAGAAAATAGTAGAAAACAGAATTCACAAATTAAAAAGTCTTCTATCGATTATCCAAACTTGTAGTTTTACAATCAATTCAAGACTCACATAACCTCACAGCCACTCTCTGTGATTTTGTCTCAAACCCTAATTCGTTTTCCTCTCTCTCTCTCTCTCTACGTTTTCTCTCTCTAGAATTCTCTTAGTGTTTCAAACCCTTATCACAAACATGTTTATATACCACATGTTTGTGAACTGGGCTTCCAACTAGGCTAGGCCATTTTCCAAGCTCATTACAACAATTAACTCACTAACCAATAATGCTAAGCCCAGTACAAAATATCTAAAGACTAAATAAACAAACTATTAAGTTGTTGTCACAGAATATGCACCAACACAAACTCTTGTATTTGCATATCTAATACCACATTCAAACAATGTTTCAATATCACTTTTCAATTTTATTATGATTCACATAATCAATAATACATTAGAATCCAAATATCTAACCAACTTAAACAAGGTTTCAATTTCAATTTCAAACCCATAGTATTTGTAGAAGAAGATATAGTTGATAGATAAGAAAGAAGGACCATTAATGTATAATGGTCGCATTTGAATTCTTTGAAGGTAATGGGTGACCTGTTTCGACATTGTTGTTTACTCTTATCTGGTTGAGCTGGTTTTTGCTAGAGCTAACCTAAATCAACAATTTCATAATCGAGCAAGATTTGAAGTTAACTCACAATCTTAACACTTTCAGAAAATCAAAATCTAGCTTAAATCAACAATTTCACAATCCAACATGATGTCTAGTTACTAATTCATAGTCCCAGGACGCTCAAAATCAAAATTTATCATAAATCAACAATTTCACAACACAACAAGATGTCAAGTTACTAATTAATCACAATCCTAACATATTCAAAAATCAAGGTTTAACCCCAAATTCACAAACTAGCAATTTCATAACCCCACAATTTTAAAATCCTAAACACATTCATAAAATGAAATTCAACCTACATCAAGTACGTACTTGAATACAAAATAATGCAGGGGTGTCGTTTTACTCGTTGAAATTAGGTTATGGTGGTGGTGAAATCGCAATCGTGGTGGCTCGATATAACTGGCGGAATAGGGTTCACGACGTAATTGAGCTGTATAGGTAGTGTTAGTATAAGCTTGTTGGCTCAGTCCATGTGGCACTATTGGTGTTTCCGGGTGGTGCCGGTGTAACTAATCCTAGTGGGTGATATATAACTAATTCCTTATGGGACATGGGTGGTCGCAAGATGCCTACACTCTATCCAAGATGCGAATGGTTCATATTTCGCAAGATGTAGATATAAAAGTATATTAGTTTGTTAAAAAATAAAGAAACTTAATTTTTCGTAGGTTATTTTGGTAATTTATGGCGTAGAGTTGTTTAATCAGATGATTTCCCCTTTAATATTCACAAATGGTTTAAATTAGAAATAGTAGATTTTTCATTTTTTATACTTATTGTATTATTTATAAATAAAATTCAAATTGATCCAAAAATTGTTAGGATAGACTCATTCTACCATGAAGAGAGAAATCTTGGATTATAATATAATACCTCTCTTTATTGGGATTGTTGGCTCAATGAAAGAAAAGCATCTAAGATTATGAGTTCATAAGTAGAAGAAGTGAAAATAAAATTTGTCGTTAAAAATAATAATAATAGAACCTCCCTTTTAGTTTGATATTATCCTAAAGACTTCTGGATTTTATTATTAAATACATGTCAATTAAGTTGCATTTAAAAATATAATTTCACAAAAATAGTAGTTAACAAATTAACCTGTTTTACAATTTTCTAATTTTATTTATTTATTTTTAAATAAAAGCCCCACTTCCCGTAATAAGAAAATCTATTTGTCAACTGAGAAAATTTTGTCTTTGAAACACAAACTTTAAATAAACAGTATTTCAAAGTATTTGTTTTTTAACGATAAATTTTAATCACTAAGGTATCACTGGAGTATCATTATGTAGCGGAACCACCTAATCATATCCATTTCAACTAGTCTATAATGGGTATACATAAATTCAAGAGGAAGCATAATAAATCTGGTAAAAAACTCATGTGGAAATCGAACCCAAAATCTAATGGTTCTTATGCTTTATCCCACCACGAAGATGCCACCAGACTATTTCAAAGTATTTGTTATAAGAGTAAAAAATAATTGCTAAAAACTAAAGAATACAAGAATACTCAAAACCAAAAGTGTGCTAAAAACTAAGTGTAAAGTGTAAACATATTAATTATTCATGTTGGAATAGTCGAAGCTTAAACAAAAAAAGAGATTCTAAAATTGAAGAAACCATTACTACTTGCCTCTTTACAACCCTACATACAATCCTTCTTTGTCTTCCAATTCCTACCTTTATACCACCTATTTTATCACCATTTTCTAGCCCCCTCGTGTGCACCCTTCTTCTTTAATATCTTTCACACCACAAGTGTCCAACCATCTTCAATTCAATGGCAGCCAATGCAGGAACTGGTTCACCTTGTGGTGCATGCAAGTTTCTCCGAAGAAAATGCACTGCTGATTGCATCTTTGCACCCTACTTCTGCTCGGAACAAGGCCCCGATCGATTTGCCGCAATCCACAAGGTGTTTGGTGCAAGCAATGTTTCAAAATTGTTGCACGATGTGGCTGCGGCCTACCGTTGCGAGGCCGTGGACACCATTGCTTATGAAGCTCAAGCTAGGATCAAAGATCCTGTTTATGGCTGTGTTGCTCATATATTTGCCTTACAACAACAGGTATAAATAATGACAATAATTAAAGTGTTAGCATATAGTGATGGATAATTTCTATCAGCTATAAGGATTTTAAATGAGTTCATAAATTTAGTAAACAAACAAATTTGGATAATTTTTTTAATTCATGATCACAAATTTGGAATTTAAATTTTTTTTATTAGCTGCAATAAGGGAGATGGTACTTATTATATATATAATTAAAGAAGTTGTTAGCTACAGTGAAAATTATATTGATATATAGGTGACTCACAAATAAATTTATATCCAACCATGTGGAATGTGATGTTATCTCATAAATTTATACTAATTTTATATGAAAAATGTAAATAAATGTTGTTGTAATTTTAATGAGTTCTGTATTTATTTAATTAATTCATTTTTTGAGGTAATGTCCTTATTTTATAATTAATATTAAGTTAAAATGAATAATAAACAAAATTAACTTTTATGGAATCATGTGGGTTTAGCATTTATGTCGTGTGTATATTTATTGAAAGTCTATAATTAATTGAAATGTTCGATTTGAAACAGTCCATAAGATCCAACTACGAATAATAAATACAAAATTACGGTAAGATGTGGGTTCAACCATATTAACACACCATGAGATCTGACTACAATTGATTTCTCAAACAACTCTAGAAATATCAAAAGGTTGGAAATGTAATCACTCAAGGCAATTGCAAGAAAAGAGAGAAAAAAAAAAAAACCATGTTTAAAATGCTTTAAATGAATTTATAAATTTAGTTAGTTTTATTCAAGGAAAATAAAATTTGCAATGGATCAACAAATTTTGTCCTGCACAAATTAACAAACCCTTCATTTGTTTCATTCATTTATTAATCCTTTCTTCACTTTTGGACCAAAATGAATCTTTTAGGTTGCATGTTTACAAGCACAATTGATGCAAGTTAGAGCTCAAATGGCACAAGGGTACATGGATTCAAGAAATCTTGAATGTCAACAGTTTGAAGACATGACTGGAGCGACATCTTATCAGAATTACATGAACTTCAACACCTCACAACAAAGTTTGATGGAGTGGATCGATCACAGTAACGGAGTTACATCGAGTCACGAGATTCAAAGTAGAAACTATCAAGATAATGATGATCATGTGCTCTTCAAGAAGAGAATTTCTGAAAGTGATTCGGGTGAGCTTCATGAACTTGCGGTGAGAATGATGAGGAATTGATGTAGATTAAATATAGTTTGATCTTGTGATCAAATATATATGATGTTATGGAACAAATATGTATGTATAGAGAGCTTAAGTTAGATATGAATTAGAAAATACTATAAACCAAGGGTCTTGATAAGTTTCTTACAATTGCTCATGGTGAAAACCTAATTTTGAAAATTTGGTGCCATTTACTTGGGATTATAACATCTTGTTGTTATGAGATTCAACTTACCAGAAAAAAAAAAAGTAGCTGAATTAATGTTTCAAAACATATCATTACAAATAGAGTAAACTGTCATTTTGGTCCCTGAGGTTTGGGGAGTTTTGCCACTTTAGGCCAAAACTTTTATTTTGGTCCTTGTGTTTCAGTTTTGTGCCGTTGTGTACCATTTTGGTCCAAAAGTGAATTCAGCTCATATTCCTCAAATTAAATCCTTGTTTTTTGTCCTTATCTTCAGGGGTAAATTGGTCATTATCATTTTATTATAACTGATTATTAATTAATAATAAAACTAAATAAAAAAATCTTCATCTTCCCCAAATGAGTCACAAGCAAACCCTAATCCAAACCCCAATTCTCTGCAACCATCATCTTCTCCACCCCATTCTCCTCTCCGCAACCATCATCTTCTCCACCCCATTCTCCGCCACACCCACCATGCTCCACCACCACCCACCTCCAACAGCCACCCGCCCCTAACCCACGATTTTGTTCTGGCACCCAAATCATCAAAATAATCGTCAAACAGAGTATCATCATCATCATCTCTTCTCCAAACTCCTGCAACCATCATCTTCAAACAATTTACAGTTCTATGATATTCTCAAATAGAGTATCATCATCATCATCAATCAATAGGGAAATACATGAGGAAACCTAAATTCACCGGCAACACAATAGCTGTATTCGATGTTTCAATTCTCTCGGTGTTCGAACCAGAGCCAAAACCCTAGCGTTGCAGAAACTTCAAGCACTCAATTCGTTCGCCGCAACGGCACCGTCTCTAGCGACGGTGACGGAACGACATACGGAATCATGTTATCTTGAACTACGCAGCCGTAGGCTGGAGAAGCCTCCGGCTCAACGATTAACGTGCTGCCGACAACGAAACCCTAACCCTAGTGGTTTGAACTCTTCTTATTCCAGCGATGGCGGTTAGAGGTGGTGGAGTGTTTCTGGTGGGCGATGGCTATTAGAGGTGGTGGTGGATGTTATCCGGTTTGTGGTGGGTGTTTGATTAAGTTCTGTGTGTGTGTGGTGATAGAGTTTAGAGAGAGGGATGAGTTTAGAGAGAGAGAGAGAGGAGAGAGACTGAGTTTCAGTTTTTATAATTTAGTTTTATTAATTTTAATTGATAGTCAGTTATAATAAAACGTAAATGACTAAAATACCTCTGAGGAAAAGGACAAAAGTTGAGGGTTTAATTAGGGGAATATGGTATGTTTTCATTTTTGGACCAAAATGGCAACAAAACTGAAACCACAGGGACCCAATTGCAAAAAGTTTGAGATTTGGACTAAAGTGTCAAAATTGACCAAACCACAAGGACCAAAATGACAGTTTACTCTTACGAATAATATAACTTTAGTGACGCACATATCTGTTTATTACTTGTTTCGTTTGTTGAAATGGTTAACAACAGTAATCCGTCGGTGATACTCCATCAAAAATCACAGTGAGTAATTTTAATATAACTTTAGTGATGCACATATCTGTTTATTATTTGTTTCGTTTGTTGAAATGGTTAACAACCGTAATCCGTAGGTGATACTCCATCAAAAATCACAGTGAGTAATTTTATTTCTGACAAGTTACTGACGAATGTTACCAATAGACCACCAACAACTCTTATAACATCATAGATAAATATTTTCCTGACAGGTTATGGACATGCCTATTAGGCCATCCGTAGTCATAAAGCCCCAGTGTGGGCGTTATGCGACACGTGTCGTGCCATGTGTGCGGGTGGGTGTTATGGGGCGTTATGCATTTAAGCCCGTAGTCATAAAACCCCTACCCATCATTACCTAATTATTAATTTTCAATTTTATTATTAATTATAAAAACTCTATTCTATTTTTTGATTGGCCAAATGAAGTAACCAAACAAAAATAACGCCGCGATATGTATCGCGCCGCCCACCAAAAAAAACCCCATAACGCCGCCCGTCACGGTGTTCAGGGTGTTATGGGGCGTTATGAGAGAAAAAGGGCGCCACATGGAGCCCCATAACAGGTAGTCTTACCAACGGTTTACCCATGTCTTAGTAATCTGTTTGCAATGTTCACTTAAAAAATATTATATAATTTCCCGACAACTAAAAATCTAAGTATAAATTTGTGAAATTAAAAATAAATTACAAAACTATAATAACTAATTACATTATCCCTATATTAATTTACAAAAAATTATCTACTCACACAAACACTATTCTTTTTCCTTTTCTTTTAATCCTTATACTTTTTTTTTCTTTTACCCGTTTAACCCTTTTCATCTTTTAAATAACCCTCTCAGTTTCTTGTAAATTTGTATTAATCACAATTAGTATGTTCTTAATTACAACACCATATTGGTCCCGTTGCACGCACAGTGCATGTGAGGGCATTTCGCATCCTTAGAATCCTTATTAGTGTTTGCTTTCAAGGAAACCGATATACATGTGGTGATCTCTATTTTCCTTCCATTTTTTACAAAGCTTTGGTTTTTTCATACACTTAGGCCATACGTAATGGAGCTTTATAGGAGCGTGAAAAGTTTTGATAATGCCTTTATACCATCACCCATGGGCATTATAGGGGCATAAAGGAGTGGCATTTCTAGAATAATGTCCAATAAGAATGAACAACAAGGAAACTAATAAATGAAAGAGCATTAAGAAGCATTAACCATTACATGAAACATTATAATAGTGATGTGGTTTATACCATCACCCATGGGCATTATAGGGGCATAAAGGAGGGGCATTTCTAGAATAATGTCCAATAAGAATGAACAAGGAAACTAATAAATGAAGGGGTATTGGATTTTAATAATCCCAACTTTCACTAATTGGCCGATAATAATCCCAACTTCAAAAATAGCCTACAACACTCCCAACTTGTAACATTTTGGCCAGCAATGATCCTTGTCTAACTGGGTTATAACCCAGTTAGTTTTGAGAAGCGGAGAAGATTACAGGAGGTTGGATATGATTGGTGGTGGTCTCGTTTGGTGGTTTCAGGGGTAAAACGGGTCGCCGGAATAAGTTGCAGGTCACCAGAGTTGGGTATTTTGAACTTCTGAGCAGCGGAGAAGATTACAGGAGGTCGGAGATGATTGGTGGTGGTCTCGTTTGGTGGTTTCAGGGGTAAAACGGGTCGTCGGAATAAGTTGCAGGTCACCGGAGGTGGTGATGGTGCCACGTCAGCAACCCAGTCAGCAAAAAACTAACTGGGTTATAACCCAGTTAGACAAGGATCATTGCTGGCCAAAATGTTACAAGTTGGGAGTGTTGTAGGCTATTTTTGAAGTTGGGATTATTACCGGTCAATTAGTGAAAGTTGGGATTATTAAAATCCAATACCCCATAAATGAAAGAGCATTAAGAAGCATTAACCATTACATGAAACATTATGATAGTGATGTGGCAAAAAATGCCCCTTAAGAGGCATCAACCATTACTCATGGTCTTAAAGAATCGATATCTCATTCATTTCAACTCTATTTTGGACACAATTTAGTTCATTGCGAAGCCCTCATATAGTAGAACACTAACTCATAAATAATTACTTATATAATGTATATATAAATGTATTTTTTTTGTTCAAAGTTAGTGAAAAATCATTTCATTAAACTTTTCTAACAATAAATCACGAGAAATTATTGTTTGATTTATTACTAATCGTTAATATTTTTAACAGCGGTTTCCTAGGGTGGTCAGGCACCCATCACACCATCATATACAAACCAACCAATCATAAATTGCCGCCTCATTCCATCCAATTCTGTCAAATCACTTGCACCACTCATCATATATATCGCTAAGGGTGAGAGGGGCACTCCTCTCTTAGGGGAGTCCCCTCTCTTACGCACGGCCAATCAGCACGCGCCACGTTAACTCCCCTCTTAACTCCCCTCACACCCTCAATTTGATGGCGGCACTCCTCTCTTGGGGGACTTGTTTTTTTATTTTTTTAATTAAGAAAATATAAAAAGTAAAACATAATTTCATAAAATAAAAAACTACATTTCATTTAATAAAAAAAAATTAGATTAAGTTGGTTATTTATATTTTCTTGTGAATAGATAGAGGACGTTCAACATTTTCTCGTGTAGATGGAACTTGTGGGGAACGAAAACCATACGGGTCGAAGGCGGGGGATTGAGGAGGATCCATTGATAACAAATTTTGAAAATAACCGAAAGTGGGTTGTGGTTGGGTGTTGTAAAAGGAGGGGTGTGAAGGTTGTTGGTAAAAAAACGGGGGTTGTGAAGTATATCCGAACGGGGGTTGTGGTTGTGCACTTGCACCGCTCGAACCACCACGAGACGGTTGCGAGCCGCGTCCCTTAGATTTTTTCTTGGCTTCGCGGGGTTGGTTCTCCATTGCTCGGTTTGGCTTTGTGTTGTATTTGATAGATTTTTAGAGTGAGTTTGAGAATGAGTGTGGTAAAAAATTAGATTAAGTTGGTTATTTATATTGTTAAAATTGAATTTTTTTTGAATATTTGACCGTTGCCCAACGTATACATTCTCGATCCTTGTGCAATTCTTGTGCGGTGAACCCTCCCCGAATACCCTCCCCGAAGTGATGGCGGCGGTGTTCCCGCTCGGGGACTTGGGTCACCGCACCACTCCCCGCATGGTGCCCCGTTCACCCTAAGTCATTCTCAATTAATCACAAAAAACCA
>JARYGA010061264.1:0-40289 GCA_030545235.1 Helianthus tuberosus
TCCCAAAAAAAATGTTTACTGTGCAATCAACAATATTAAAAAAACGATAATAAATAAATAATTAAAAAAGACAATAAATAAATAATGTAAAATAAGTGCCTAATAAATTTATCTTTTTTTTCATAGCTTAAAACCGTTTAATCACATCGTCGTCTTCTACTTTAAAAAGCAGGGGCGGAACAACCGGAACCAGTGTTATCGCAGCAGCAAACAATAGGATTGTGGATTCTTTTATCGAACCGGTGTTATTGGCAGTAGCAAAATAGTAGACCAGTGCGTAAAGGATGACCAGCGACGTTTGGTTTTCTTCCAGAACCTACGCATACGGACTTCAGCCGTAGCCCGTGCTACAGCTCACATACCATTAGTTCCGCCCCTGCTTGAAGGCTCTGGATTATTAGCTGAGTTTGTTAGATGTTACCTAATCTGTTTTGGTCTTATGTGATTCTAAGTCTATTTAACTAACAGTCTCAGAATTTTGTGTTCCTTAAAGGTGTTTGTTAAGAGCTCTGGTTTTCAGTTTTGGTTTCTGATTCATTGATTATGGTTTCGAAACTCCTATTAGTATAAAGAAGAAGACTGAGCAGAAATGAAATAACAAAAGGGTATGTTTATGAAGATTGAGCAGAAATCTAGTGGATGTGTTCATCACAATTTTGGATCAAGTGTTGGTTTTGGTTTTCTTTTATTGGGGTTCTAATAGAATGAATTGATGGACAGAGTTTGGTTTATGACCAGCATGTCATTTGTTGGTTTTGCATTTTGATTTTATGGTTCTACCGGAACTATTGGATTGGAAAATTTTGATTTTTGATTGAATTTTGGTTGTTGCTCTCTTTAATTGGGAGGGTTTGTTCTTCCATCCTCTACTTGAACAGCCCGGGCTGACCCGCATTTATTTTGACCCAAAACGGTTTGACCCAAACCAAAATGGCCAACTTTTTAAAATGACGCATTTTGATCCGAACCCATCCTGACCTGCCCGATCCGACCTGTCCGTTTTTATCGCCTTTAACCATAACCTACCTATACATATCATATATAGCTTATGTGACCATCATCAATAAGAATTTTTTTATACTTCATCCTTTCAAATGTATCATCAAAAGATTGGTCAAATAGCATGTTCTTCCATCTACATGTGTAGTTGACAAATGTATAGTCAACATTTATGATGAAGGCGATTGCATCCCACCCCATATTGACAATCATGACTTTTTTAGGCCATTTTGCATCGCATCTATTCTTAACAAGTGCAAGATAGCGTTTGGAACAAGCTCCTACACATTTTCAGGTGCTTATGATTTTCCGTTACAGGTTGGCTTACTGTTGATCCCCGTATGTTGACTTTTTTTACTAGATCTTTCTACTTTGATTCTAAACTAACATATATAAACATACCCATTCAGTATGTTATCTTTCTGCATATATGTTCTTGTTTTAAGTGGTAACGGGAATATGTTGTCCTGTCCCGGCAATTCCTACCAAAATGTTCCAAGTATTCTTGAAATTAATGTTCTAAGGGTTGACTCGAGTCCTTGTAAATCAGGCTCTAAAAGTGTTTCGACTCATCCATTTTTCCAAATGCAATTGAAATCCGTATATGAAAACATAAAAAAGAGATTACAAGTCATAGCCAACCATTTTTGTATGATCGACCATTTGTTGAAACATAGAAAAAACGGACATGGACAAAAGTTGTGTTTCAATATGTTTTTTGGAGCAGATTATTACAACTTGAAGTCGGAATAAACATTTTTAAATGTGATTCAAGACTTCCATTTCCATTTCACAAAAATGTCTATGTTTTTCACTAAAAAATGTCATTTTGGTCATTTATCTATTATTTTATTAAAACAATCATAGTTTGTGAGACATTTAAACATCGAATTATCCGATTACAACAACTTAAATCAAAAGAAGCTCATACAAACATTATTGCTTACCACTCGCTTTATTACTAGTTGGTTAACCTAATTATTCAACAACCATTGGGACATATTTACTTTCAAAACAAACATCTAAACACCATTATATCTATATTGAAATACAATAACTTCAAGAAGACTAAGAATTAGAACATTTTGTGGTTTTGGTAAGAAATGAAGGCACACAATTTTTGGCAACATCTGAACCATTACCATTTAAAACAATAGTTATTCTATAAGAAGCAAACATAATGAATGAGTACATTTATATATCTTAATTTCCAATGAAAGTAAAAAAGATGTAATAATAGCTACATTTATATATCTTAATTTCCAATGAAAGTAAAAAAGATGTAACAATAGCAAGTAAACATATGAGGATCAACACCAACCCAATTGATAATAGAATATCATACGCGCCGGAAAATCCCCTGAGTTGGTTCCAAACACTATCAACACACTACGAAAAGATACAGTGCACAATGACCTACAAAAGTCATGATTAATTAATATGAGGCGGAGTACAACCGCCTTCATCATGAATGTTGACTATACAATTGGTGGGTATACATGTAGGATGAAGAACATGTCATTTGACCAATGTTTTGAATTTGATAATACATGTGAAGATTATGAGGCATAATATCTACTAATTCGTTTGAAGTATCCTAGGCGAGTTACCATTTTTATCATGTAATCGAGTATAAATCCATTAATCTTTTGCAAATCGTTTATTAAATATGGAATGGAGATATAAAACTTACTGTTATATAGTCATAACAACATCCAAATTGGACAGTCAGGCACCCTTTTCCCCTCATCGACTTATGACGAGAACTGCAGAAGTAAACATAGGACCTGCAAGTTGTATCAATCAACATTAGGATAATTTTATAAAATAACAAAGCTATTCACCAATGAATAAAAGAAAAACAGAACAAACTAAACCAGCAAATACCAATCTTACCAACAAATTCAACAACGATCCCCTGTTTCAAAATACAGAACCACACTTCTACTTTTGCGCCCCGCTTGCGGTATGCGCATATAATGTATATATGTGTGGGTGCTCGGGGGCAAAAGTGAGATTGCACTAAATTTGACATTATTTTACTAATTTCGTAAAAATAACGTTAAAAAGGGAGATGGTTAATCATACATCATGTGGTGACGTGGATACCCGAAAGACAAGGGAGTGCACACACTAATCGGCCTTTATTTTAATTGCTGAGTGTTATATGTGCCTTATGTATAAGAGCACCCGGGGTGGGTACGTGATACCCAAATATCACGCGTGGAACTTATGCCCACACCGCCGCCGCCTTCACTTTTCACGCGTTAATATTGTAACGCGTTAAATGGATGACGCGTTGAAAAAACAAAAGTTGCCGTTCAATTGGACTGGATTTTTGGGGGGCTGTGTATATAAATCCAAAAAATAAAAAAAAACAAAAGTTGCCGTTCATTTCTCCCACTCACAATTCTCCAACTCAAAAAAAAAAAAAAAAAAATCTTCAACTCAATACAAAAAATTCTACAACCAAATCCAAAAAAATTCTCAACAAAGATGGATGGCTCAAGCAAGAGGGGTTCTGGTTCTAGCAAAAGAGGTTCGGGTTCGAAGAGAAATCCCGGACGACCAAAGGTTCGAGCGAATCTTGGCGAGCCGGCGCGCTTTATTTTTTATTTTTAGTTTGTAATTTACGTTTTATTTAAATGAAATTTATAATTTATAATTTTAGTGTTTTATTGTTAATTTATAATTAAAAAAATAAAAATAAAAAAATTAGTGAGTGATGGAATTTGTACAAGTGATGACCATTTCCAGCAAAAAAGGGTGTGAGTGATGGAAATAATGGTTGATGATATGGCAGAACCTGATTGGATGTTGTGAGTGATGGAATTGAGGGTGAGTTATTCCACCCCTACCCCCCTAAGGCTTGATGCAAAACTACTATCGAGCCGGGGGTCCCACTGGAAGCAGTATCTCTATTCCTACCGGGTAGAGGTAAGGCCGTCTACGTCTTACACTTTTTGGACCATACCTTAGCTTTTTATTGGTGGGATTACTGATGATGACGACGACTTCTACTTTTGACTTGAAATTCGACATGAACTATAAATCTTCCAAAATAAAAGATTTTGAACTACACCAGACTTGCATTTGAAACATAATATCAATGTTTCTCAAAAGGGGCAATAATGATGATGACAACTTGCAATTATAGCTCGACTAATCTACATGTTTATCAAATTGTTCTTAGTAAGTAGCAGAATATTTTTATCACTCTACGCTTCGTTCTTCATTATCACTTGTCAAACAATTACAAGCATTCTGAAGCAGATGTTAAAACCCTTGATTAACTATTTATACAACAAAATATATTATAGGAATCGATTACAAGATGAACATAAAATTATAAAAGGGTGTATCTTTATGGAAAAACTTCAAATCTTAATCAAGCATCTTGGTTCAGAAAGCTTGAATCCATTCCCATTTAGCTTCTCTCCTTTCTGTGCCAAACTAAAAATTTCCAATTCTTGAAGAACACCATCTATGGGAGTCAACAAACCACGTCAACAAACCGCATTGTCAGGTCCACAACCACCAGTAGTTGCATACTGTCATTATTTTTGTCGAGCCACACATCGGTTTCACCTTGACACTTGTGAAGGATCATCTTTAGATGAATGGTCTCCAAATAGTTGGGCATACCACTGACCTTCTCAACCCTTGATTTCATTTGTGCTATATCTAACGACCATGAAAATGGCAATGACGAAAATTTACACGTTTAGCCTTCTGAACCTCCTAAAAATTACTGTTGTGTAGAATTACCTGCTCAACTGAAAGACAATCAGTATGCCTAAACTCTGCTGTGTGATTTCTTAAATATTCCTCTAATTTAGCTACATCTTGCCTATGAAATACATCCCACAGAGCGATTCCCTCCATTGCGTCACCATGCTTTTCTTTCACTTTTTTTGTCTTGTTAAGCTTTGTGGATGTAATGACACCGGATTTTGCATGTGTCAGTACATTCACCTACAAGTTAATAATTTTAAATACTTTCATCAATAACAACCTAATCTTGAAAATGCGATAACTTCATGTTAAAACCGTGATGATTATCCAACAAAAGAATATATTATAGGTTCTAGCTGATTGCATCTTCTTATAATTGTATATTTGTTTAAGCACGCGTATGAGAACAAAAGTAGCATTTTGAAGTTAAAGAAACCTTACAGTATCAGATTCTTCATGGTTAACACTTGTGTCATGTTCATTTGGAGATGGGCTTTGAGGTACAGGTGATGGGTAGGGTGCTATTATGAACCTCCTAAAAATGAATGTCAAACCATTACCATCATATTAGTAATAAAGTTTAAATAAGAAAATATATTAGTAGTAAAGTTTAAATAAGAAAATATAAAATCTTTTGTCTTCTATAGTTGGAAAAAACCAGTGGGTCAATCAGGATGGGTAACAAATCAGTGGGTAATATTTTGTTTCCGTAGATCACAATTGGTAGGCCTTAAAATACTTTTTGTCCAAAATATATGTTTATCTTATAGATAGTGTGTCACGTATGATTAGTAAAACTACATTATTTCAAAAATAATTCAAATTTCGAAAAACAATTTAAATTTCAGAATACTATCATCTAAGAGGTTTTATACACAACCCGAATCAACCCATTTATAAGTAAATGGGTTGTAATTAGTTTAATGGCGAGAATTTTAAATCACATCTTCTCTAAGATGCCAAATTCGCTTAATCATTTAAAAGTCACCCGTCGCATACTCAAGTATGTTTTATATCAACAAAATGCATGATTATTTTAGTAATAATTTTGTAATCATATTTGATGTATATATTATCTGTGAAATTCAAAAAGAAAGATCAAGAGCGTTGATGGTCCGTTCAACCAAACCAAACCACATTCAACCTGACCTGAAAATTTTACCCATTTTGATTTTGTGACTGTTCCTGGCTCACCCGTAAGGGTGTGTCTCACCAGTATTATTAAAAAGAAACAGTAAAATTATCCTAGTTGGCTGGAAACGGTCAGACATTATAACTACGCAATAAACAGACAAAATATGAATTACTTTTACCATAACTCTGTGGCTAGCAGATTCTTGAGCCGTAGGTGGTTTCTCCACTTGACTAATGAACCACCTAAATAGACAAGATAAAAATGATAAACTAAGTAACGTATGATGTTTATTTAAAGTTTCAGTTACATTATCATCATACCCATATCACCATAAGTCAGTTGAATTCTACTTATAATGCATACATCTTCATAAATCATTTATTTAAAGATTTAGATTATAATATTAATAATATTGTTTTTATAATCATAATTAACGCGTTAGTTCATAAAAAGATTTATACTTAAAACGGACTTAAAAAATTCACCTGAGGACATTCACATCTTCTTCATGCAGGTAACTCGGAGTCAAAGATTCTGCATGGGCTAATAAGGAAGCTGCAATAGACAGATGTTATGTAAACTAACCACATTTGTTTTTATAGAGATGGCATGCCAACCACACGTCTATTTTTAAAACATTTGACCGCTAAATTGTTTATCTAAGTAAATTACTTTTAAAATAATATTGTTACTATAAAGAATATTATAATGCACAAGAAAGTGTTGAAGGAAGTGTTGAAATCGGAATATATATATATATACATTGGTTTCTGCTTGCGGTGGCTTTTCTTTCAGAGGCACCACCAGGTAACTCAAGAAACGCATCGATAAAGAAAGCATTTTCATCTGCATAAAGAGATATTGGTCAAATGCATATACTGATGAAGTGATGATCTGTATGAAAACAATTATATTTATAAAGTTGTGCTCAGATTTAAAATTGGCTTGATTATTTACCTTCTGATTGATCGAATCTTGGGCATGGTGATACATTCCTATGAACAATCACCATGTCATCAAGATTTAACACGCATTCTTCAGTTCCCTGCATCAGGAATCAGTTAGAATAATTAACAGCACAAAAAATATAAACCAAGAATTAAAGATAACTAACCATTGAGTCCGTGCGCTACTTTCGTTAACTGGAGGCAGAAGATGTGGCGCGTCTGAAGCGGCAATGGTGCACTAGGGTTTACCTACCGACAGTGGCAGGCAGTCAGAAGCGGCGCTGAATAAAATGGAGAATGTAGGGTTACTTTGATTTATAATGGTGCCTTCATGTGAGATTTTCCATTTTAACCCCTCCTTTTTACACTCTATTTATCTATTAACTACACCTCTGGCCCTTTCATTTAGCATGTTTGCTAAGACTAAAAAATTATGTAATTGTGCATATCTCCTTATGATATACTTCAAACTATACATGTTTACATTAGTTTTCACATTACATAGTCGTGTATCTCTATTTCACATTTCATGGAATTAGGTTTGAAGCATTCATCCATGTACATATACGAATTACATGGGTGGGTGGGATAGCCACTCTCATCACACGATAATGCATTATATGACATGTGTGCTAAGTAGAGTTAGTGAAACTTTATTCTTGCAACTATAATAAATACCTGTGAATTCTTAGATGCTTCGTAAATCTTAAGAATTCAACTTTAAATGTACTCAAGATTCTTGCTTTCATCTTGGGGAGAAGGGACGGGGGCTATGATTGCATAACCAAGTTTGGAGTTTTTCCATATAATTAAGATTTTTTGATACATTTTAATAAGCGAGTAATATGCACATGTGTGCTTTAACGTTGCATTAATCTAATCTTAGATGTTCTTTAAAAAATATGACAACACTTAATCGTGTTTAACTTCTTTCCCGAACAAAAAAAAAATGATCTTAATTCATATAAAAATGTGTACTAAAAAATAAAATGTTCTAGTTTGAAGATATAATTTATGAACACACATCTTTAATAGTTTTGAAAACACTCGAGCGATTACTTAGATTCTTTATAGATTTTAAGATTTCATTTTAGATCTCGTCTCGTCATTAGAGTGACAATGGGTAAAGATTAGAAAGCCAAGTTTGGCGATTTCTGTCACACCCCCAAAATCCACACGCGGAGTATCACCGCTTGGAGGCGTGACTGACCAGGATCAAGCCACCAATCATATTGAACAAGCATGTAAGTAAACATAATTCAACCAAACAATATGAAAGGTGTTCAAAACCAAAGCATAGTTAGGTGTTTAGCGGAAGCATAATTGTAAAACCCATTGTAAGTATTAAGTACGAAATAAAGTAATGTTTATAGCAAGGCACACACTTCCATTTCCCACAACGACCGTTCCTCCCTGTGCATGCTCTATTAGTACCTAATGACCTGCAAGGCATGTAGCAACGAATCAACAACAAAGTTGAGCGAGTTCACAGTTGGTTGTTTGGTTATAGTATTCATTTCGTAAATCGTATGTTCGTTTTGTAAACCATGTATCGTATTAATTCGTATCGCGGTCATTCTGACATGTTTGCGAAGATTAGTGGGGGCTTCCCATGTGTAATTAGACCACGCGTATCGACTGCTACGAAAATGTAAGAGGTGCCCTAAGTTAATGTCTATCAGCATTAACCCTTTGCCCATAGTCCATTAGTACACGCCCGTCCGACTGGCACGGTGTGAGGTTTGTTAAACCTAATAGCGCAATTAACTAATGACCCGCTCGCCATAGGCCTCGGCGATTAAGTCGATAAATGAGGGACTTAAATTGATAGAGTTGATGGTCTTATGATCGTGTACGTAGGTTTTACGTACGTGCCCTTCAATCCGAGGACAGTAGTAAGTATAAGTGTACGTAGGTTTTACGTACGTGCACTTCAATCCGAGGACAGTAGTAAGTAGTTTAATAGTAATGGTTGTACGAGTAGTTATTCAATCCCATTCCCAACCCCTGGGAATCCCATGCCTTGTAAGAAGTGTGAACTCACCTTGGTTTGCTCGGCAGATACACAGAAAGGTCAATCGAGCTAGTTGAGGCTAACCACGTCCTAACATGGTTACCATACAAGTCAGGTCTAGGTTCGAGTAAAGCACGCATGATTACACATAGTCTAACAGGTTATGAACACTGGTTGATCATAGCAAACACATAATGCATGTTAACACTTTCATAGTAGTAGTTAAATACTCAACAAGCCCAAACTTGTGCGACCCGAAAGATATGACCCAATAAGTAAACGACCCAACCTGTTGTGCGATCAGCATACTTGTGCGATCCACAATGGGTTGTGCGATTGGCAATTAACCCGGCCCAAAAGTAGTCCAAACATGCATACGGCCCAACAAGTAAACAGCTTGTGCGATCCAATATATCTTGTGCGACTGAAGACATCTTGTGCGACTGGACTTGTTCGATCGGACCACATGCGATCGATCTTGTGTGACCGACAAGCTTGTGCGATTAGGTTTTTTTTTTTTTACTATCCGGATATTATGCCATTCGGTTACAATCATTCAATAGTTTCTAATTTTACAATTATCAATCAACAGTTTCTATCCTAGCTAATATTCGATCAAACCAAGCAATCATCATCAATTCATATGAACTCTAATCATATTCAAAACATAACAACAACCTACATATTAACTATTAAATCATGGAATTAAAATCACACAACACATCATACTCGATTATAGCTCTAATCCGATTAACATCATCATACACATATGAGCCGATTTCATGACATTAACATTAACATTTATATCACCATCCATCTGATATCATTCCCAAATCATCATGTAAAACATACATAAATCACAACATCATGCAACCTCATTATTATCGATTCTACAAATAGGAACCCTAACCGGATTTGATCAATCATATAACAATACACCATCATCGATCAACATAAAATCAAATAACAACATAACACTAAAACACTAACCGGATTAGTGGTGAATAAGGGTTAATCCGAATCACAAGCTTCGAGGGAGAGGGTGTTGTTGCCGTCGAGTTCTAGAGAGAGGGAAGAGAGCACTAGGGTTTTGTGTGTGTGGGCATTTTGCAAATTATGAGGTGTATACCCTATCCCCTAAGTGTTATGCGACATAAGGGAGTGGGCCGAACCCTCACTTGGGCTGCCCATTGGTCCGAATACAAGAGTGTAGCCCGAGTAGGCTTGTGCGATCGGATGAGTGTTGTACGTTTGGGCCGTTTATATACATACATACATTACACAAAGCACATATCAAACATAACATTCATTTAATCAATCACTTTCATATAATCACATCACGTACACATACGTTACATCAAAGTACAAAGATAGGTTCCGAAATACGAGTTGTCACAATTTCACTTTTATTTAGATAAACACATGTGTAAAATCAATATGTTTTTGAAAAAAAAAAACCTAATAACACTTCATTTGAAGTTTCTTGTAAAAAATGAGTGTCACTATATTGTACACATGAAGTTTTTAAAGGGTTTGAGAAGGAGAAATCAAGTATATCCATTAAACCTATTCTCATTTTTCATATCACATATTCGTCTACCTCTATGTCACTTTTAACCAACTTCATTAAAACACACATCCACGTATATAAGGGAGCACATTATTGTGACAACTGCTTCTTCCACACACGATTTTTTCCAACTCACATAGAAATATATATCTTGTTGAGTAATAATATAACACGTGCTAGGTGGATACTGAGGAACTTTACTATAGTCACAACCATGAAATTAACAAGTGAAAGCGATTTCTTAGATTCTTCATGGATTTGAAGATTGTAATTTAGATCCGATTAAGATTCATGCTTTCAGTTTCGGAGTGCTAACATGTAAAGACCGCATAGCCATGTTTGGAACTTTTAGCTTCTGTTTAGATTTCCAAAGTACATTTTTGCATAAAGGCAATATATATGTTTGTGATGTGTTTTAACACTGTAGTAGAAAATCCTATGCACAATTAAGATGTTGTCCCAAAAAGTCTAATAACACTTAATTTCAAGATTTTTATGTTGTACACATGAACATTATTATAATGGGTTAAGAATTCACAATAATAATCACAAATATTGTCATGATTTTAAGATTTTTGAATTTTGGTAAAGAGTTGACCCAAATAAACCAAGTTATACATCTTCTTGATTTCAACATATAAACGACACTACTGAGTTCTATTAATTCCTGAGCTCAACCCAATTAACCAAAACAAATTAGGCAAACCCGGGAAACCCACTAGCAAGGGATATAGCTTTCAACATCAATGCAAATCCAGTGGAGGCTGACAACGATGATGTGAACGGATAGCTTAGCAGACCTTTTAACCATGGAAGTTTCCAAGTTACTACTTCAAATTATCATCATTTTCATATAATTTGATTTATAGTGTTGCGTTCATGTGAGCCTTTCCTATTAACCCCTCGTTTTTACACTCTTTTTAACTATTAATTACCCCTCTGGCCCTTTCATTTTGTAAATTTATTTGTTTAAGACTAAATTAATATTATTTTATATTTTCAACGGGTAAGACTAATTTTATATAGTTGTGCAAATTATACTTCAAACTACACATCTTTAGGCTAGTTTTCACATTACGTACATAGTCGTATATCTCTATGTCACATTTCACCAAATTAGTTTTAAGCATTCACCAATGTACATAACCAATTACATGGGTCATGAGTTACATAGCCACTCTTATCACACAATTATGCATGTATTCCAAAATCACATAAAAATACCTGATTTGTTTGGTGGTCGTGACATGTACGCTAGATAAAGTTAGTGAAACTTTATTCTAGAAACTATAACAAACACGGGTGAATTCTTAGATGCTTAATAATTTTATGAATTCAAAATTAAATATACTCAAGTCTCTCTTACTAAACGAGAAGGGGGAGGAAAAAGATTGCATAGCCAAATTTGGAGTTTTTGGATGTAATTAAGATTTTCTGGTACATTTTAATAGGAGAGTAATATATTCATGATGTGCTTTGACATTGTGATAATATAATAATGGATGTTCTTGCAAAAATATGACAACAAACGTGTACATTTTAACAGCTTCTTTCCTTTAAAAAATATATTCTTAATTTATAATAATATAATGTAATATAATATGATGTTATTTAATAATACAATGATCGAAATACATACTATATGATACAATATCATGCATATGAATACATATGATATGGTACAATATTATCATGTGATATATATGTGTGTGAGAAAGAACCTTGTATAAGTGTTAATATTCATGAACCATGTATAATTGTATAGTATAAGAGAGTGAAAGAGAACTTTGTATAAGTGTTATTATTCATGAACCATGTATAATTATATAGTATAAGAGAACTTAATAGAAGCATTAGTTATAGTTTTGCAACATTTGACAGGGTTCATGAAGGTTAACCAAGATTAGTTATAATATTGTACAACATTATAAAATTTATAATACTTCATAGAGTTAAATGCCATTTTGTCCCTGTGGTTTGTTCACTTTGCCAGTTTAGTCCAAAGGTTTCATTTTTCAGTTGTGGGTCCAAAAAGGTTTCACCGTTGCCATTTTAGTCAACTGGGTTAACTTTATCCATTTTTTCTGTTAACCAGAACGCCTATTCGGTCATTTTATATGGCCGAATTGCCCTTCTAGTTAACAGAATTACATATAAAATGACCGAATTGGCCTTTTCGTTAACAGAAAAAATGGATGACCAGTGGACTAAAATGGCAACGGTGAAACCTTTATGGACCCACAGGTGATAAATGAAACATTTGGGCTAAACTATCAAAACGGCCCAAACCACAGAGACTAAAATGGCATTTAACTCTACTTTATATTATTATACCTTATTATAACATATTATCGCAATATAATATATTAATACTATATTGTATTGTATTACATTAAACTGTATTGTAAGGTGTAGGTCCGTTTGCGGATCGCTGGACAACTACGAGATCTTGTTTCGAATACCGTAACGAGTACGGAATCCATGTTACGATACAAACCGAGCGAGAGATAAACACAACACAAAGATATAACGTTTAACGGTTGTATACTGATACCGATAGAGTTTCGTTACAGAATGATACAATACGAAATATGAAATACAACTAAAAGTCTCGGTTCTCTCTCTCTCTATTGTGTCTGTCTTCAGTCTGTTTATATAGGCACCATGAACGACGAAACTGAACAGGGAGTCCCGCGAAACCTCAACATCGACGAAACCTAGGGGGTCCTTGACGAAACCTTAAAGTCGACGAAACCCTTGATGTTTCGTCGACATACATGCTGAAGATAAAGGTTTCGGCCCAAAAGGTAGTGGCCCAAACAAGTTGATTGGTCCAAACTGCATGCATGTATACGTAAATGAATTCTCATAATTCAGATTATGAGGATTAGTCAACATATGACATCATCATGACATCATGATGATGTCATGCCCACGAGGAAACGGTTCGCGGCGCTTCGTGCTTCGCGTGTCGAACTCTGGGTCGCACGACGGAGGAATGTCGTGACGTCGGACTTGAGCCGAACGTAACCGGGTCGAACCGAACCGAATCGAACTGAACCGAGTCGCGTCCTCATAATATGTATCAACAAACTCCCCCCTGGACGCTACTCGTGAGGGTTCATCTTCCATGTCTAACATGTCGGAGGATCTTCAAAGTCTTCAGGCATCGTGAGTAGAAAGTGTATCAACAAACTCCCCATTTCAAAGTCTAACATGTCGGAGGATCTTCAAAGTCTTCACTCGTGAGGGTTCATCTTCCATGTCTAACATGTGGTATTCATGTAGTTTACTCATATTACACACGCAGTATACAGATGAGGGTTAAGTGAAAAAATGATTTTCAGCTAAACTGTATAGAAAGTCTTTTGTTTAATTTATTATCTGTATGATATGTAGGTTTTATAAATGTATGATTTGTTGTGTTTATTTGATCAGTCTCTCTTCAGTGTAGGCTTCATTTCACAAAACATGTCATTAGTTTACTCGAGGTTTACAAAACGGAAACAAGTTTCGAGGCGTTTTCCCTTCGCCTCACGAGACGTAAGCCTCGAGGCGAATGTGACAACTCGAGTTTCCAAGATTCCATCTTCGCATTAATTGCACGATTAATTGTTTAGTTGTTTGTTTACACGACTTGTTGGTTTCACAACTGTACACGTTTGTAATAAGTTAAATCGTACTGTGGTTGGTATGTTATATATGGTGGGTGTTAAGTGTGTTTATATATTTGGGGTGCTTTATATTTATTATATTGTGTGTATGATGATAATGTGAATTGTGTTTAATTGTGTGTTATAATTAAATATGGACCCTTGCCAAACATCCCTATCCTCTCACACGAAAACACCCCCACTTGAAATAAACTCCCCACCCGAAATCACCCCTACCCTCCCCCACGAAAACCCTCTTGGATGAAAAACACCTTAGTGTTTTCGTCAGAAGGTGGAAGGTGGGCTAGCAAAAACAACAAATGGGCTTTGGCCCAGTAGCAATCTGTTTTAATATCTTGTCCCCCACTATTACGTAAAAAGCTTAGTCACCAAACCCTAGAGGTTCTTGAATCACGACGGCGTAGACATCCCCTCGAGGCATCATCCCACTTGATCGAGATCTTGGTTAGTAAATTTATATTGGTATTGAGTCTCAATTAATTGATCTTGTTATGCATAAATATGATAAATAATATGGTGTGTATGTGTGAACTACTTGATTATGCGAGACTTGGCTAACAATCATTGGATCTTGTTCAAGATAATTTGATTAGTGTAACTTGTTACCTTGAGTCGATTTTTGACACACTTGGCCGAAGACATATTGGTTAATTGATACGTTTATTAGTGAAAGAATAATTATGTTATAATGATTCCAAAGATCGGCATAGTTACTAGTGCATGGGTGCTGAATATAATTAGAACTCAATGTGATGCTTTGTGTAATTCGATTTGAATGTTCTTGCTGATAGTTAATTGATAACTCTTTGAAATGTTGAATCACTAGATCCACATTAAGCAGGAATTATGACTTGATTTGATAAACTAAAGTATGAAAATTAACATGAAACTCATGACTGTGATTATGTGTTTAATTCGTCAACATGTCTTTCTTTTGGACCTCACGATTTTTTAATGAATTGAATTTAGATAGTGGCCAACATCACATTAATGCTCTTAAATGTAATTGGACCGATTGTAATTATTAAACTGATGTTCACATGGCTGACTTTGTTTCTACTCATGCAAAAGATTTACACTCAAAGCATTTTAAGTGGACCTAATTTGCAATACTTGAGGGCTACAGTTGGTAATGGATTATAAATTGTATGTGGGCCGAAACCTTAGGGGACTATTGCAACTCTAGTTTGTAAGTTATAATTAATCTTGAGTTGGGTTTATAAATTGAACATTTGGGCCGAAGGGTAACGGTGGACCATATAGGCCCTTATGTGAAATACTAACTTAATTAACCATTTGCATATTCCTGCATTGAGGGATGGAGGATTATATGTACTGTAAGTGTGGAATTTCGATATGAATCTACTTACGAACTGATTATATGCTAAGTGATTACTTGGTGATACTGGATTGATGGATTAATTGGTATGACATGAATTACACGTGTGTGTTACATGTCACTTAATGATGTATTATGTGAATAAGGGATACGTGAATTATTTGTACGTATAATATGTGGGTTATGTACACCCGAAACTGATTGTATATACGTGCGTACTATAGGTCGTAACTGATTATTTGTGAGCGTGTATTTATTTAGCATACCGAGCAAACCAAGGTGAGTTCACACTCTATCCAAGGCATGGGATTCCCAAGGGTTGGGAATGGGTTAAAGAACTGAACAGTAACTACAAACTTGCATATTCCCCATACAACAGGATACGTACGACCATAAGACCATCAACTCTATCACTTTAAGTCCCTCATTTATCGACTTAATCGCCTTGGCCTATGGCGAGCGGGTCATTAGTTAATAGCGCTATTAGGTTTAACAAACCTCACACCGTGCCAGTCGGACGGGCGTGTACTAATGGACTATGGGCAAAGGGTCAATGCTGATAGACATTGACTTAGGGCACCTCTTACATTTTCGTAGCAGTCGATACGCGTGGTCTAGTAACACATGGGAAGCCCCCACTAATCTTCGCAAACATGTCTGGGAGACCGCAATACGAATTAATACGATACATGGTTTACAAAACGAACATACGATTTACAAAACGAATACGATAACCAAACAACCAACTGTGAACTCACTTAACATTGTTGTTGATTCGTTTCTACATGCCTTGCAGGTCGTTAGGTACTCATGGAGCTTGCACAGGGAGGCGCAGTCGTTGTGGGGCATGGCAGTGTGTGCCATGTTAAAAACATTACTTTATTTCGTACTTAATACTTACTTTGGGTTTTACAATTATGCTTCCGCTAAACACTTAACTACGTTTTTGATTTGAAACACCTTTCATATTGTGTGGTTGAATTTTACTTAATACTTGTTATGTTCAATATGATTGGTGGCTTGATCCTGGTCAGTCACGCCTCCAAGCGGTGATACTCCGCGTGTGGATTTTGGGGGTGTGACATATTGGTATCAGAGCCATTGGTTATAGTGAACTTGGTTTTAATAAGGGAAAAAGTTTTTGTTAAAACCAGACTATAACCTGAACAGTGCTCAACGATCCACAACGACACTTCGCTCCACGTGCAAGACTCAACACTATAGGTGGTATGATTTATGTTTATATTGCCTACTTGCTAGTTACAAAGAAATTTACTTGTGGTATGCTTAGATAAACGTAACAACTATTGATTGAAAACACATGTGTGCTTACTCTCTTCTGTCATCGCACTTTCGCAAACCTTTCTCACTCATATTTCCTTCGATGTGAAGATCATGAGTGGATGTGTGAACCTAACTCAAGCCCAGCTGACGGCTCTTATCAACGAACAAGTTACGGCAGCACTCGCAGCCGCTCAGGCAGGAGGTATAACCTGCTATTCCGAACCTATCCTAGGATGTTAGATCCTACTCTCATGACCCAAATCTCGCGCTTAACCCTGTCTTTTCTTCCTCGTGCAACAAGGTCAGAACACTCAGCCACCTGTATGCACATTCAAGACTTTTATGGACTGTCGTCCTACTACTTTCAGTGGCACTGAAGGGGCCGTTGGACTCCTCCACTGGTTCGAGAAGCTCGAGTCGGTCTTCGAAATGTGTGAATGCCCCGAGGCTCGTAGGGTGAAATATGCCACTGGTACTCTCAAAGGAACTGCTCTAACTTGGTGGAACGCTCAGGTTCAAATGCTGGGGCTGGCGGCTGCTAATGCCACCCCATGGAATGATTTTAAGGAACTGATTAAACGTGAATATTGTAGTCATGAAGACATCCACAAACTGGAAGTGGAGTTCTTTAACCTGAAGATGACGGGGTCAGAGATAGAGGCGTATACGAAGCGATCTAATGAACTGGCAGTGTTATGTCCAACTATGGTGGATCCTCCCATCAAGCGTATTGAACTGTACCTCAAAGGCTTAGTACCAGAGATTCAAAGTCATGTGACTTCTGCTAACCTTGCTACTATCCAGGATGTTACTCGTCTTGCTCATCGTCTCACAAACCAGGCAGTGGAACAGAACAGGCTGCCTAAACGTATCGGTGCTACTACTACTACTCCCAGTGACAACAAGCGAAAATGGGATGGAACCTCCAGCAAGGGTTCGACTACGGTTCAGTCCCAGGCACAACAGCGAAAGATCGATGACTACCAGAGTCCGGGTCAGCAGTCTTCTGGTAGTCAAGGGCAGGGTGGATATCGAGGAAATCACCCAAAGTGCAATAGATGCAACAGACACCACAGTGGTTAGTGCAACAAGGGTCGTTGTCAGAGGTGTCTCAAGATGGGTCATGAAGCTAAGGATTGCAGGAGCTCGCGACCTGCGAATCAGAACCAACAACAACAACCAACAGCTCCACAGAACCAGCAGCGACAGCGAGGTAACAAGGGATGCTTTCAGTGTGGTGCTGAAGGCCACTTCAAGCGGGACTGCCCCCAGTTAAATCAAAATCCGAACAACAACAACAACAATAATCAGGGCAATGGGAACAACAACGGGGGTAATAACGACGACAATGGTGCCAGGGGTCGAGTGATCGTGATTGGTTAGGGTGATGCTAGGAATGACCCCAACGTTGTGATGGTTTCGACATCGTTATTGGTATGGATTGGCTACCTCAACATCAAGCAGAGATTATTTGCAAAGAAAAGATCGTCCGCATTCCTCGTGGTGGTTAAGAACCTTTGGTAATTCATGGTGACAAGGGTGGTGCTGTTGTGGGCATCATTTCTTTCCTTAAGGGCCCAGAAGTGCTTATGTAAGGGCCACGCAGCTATCTTAGCCCTCGTGACGAATTCACCAACGAAGGAGAAGAGAATAGAATACATTCCCGTTGTACGAGATTTTTAGAGGTATTTCCTAAGAAATTACCTGGACTTCCGCCTCATCGCCAGGTTGAATTTCAGATCGAGCTAGCTCCTGGAGCAGCACCCATAGCTCGAGCACCTTATCGCTTAGCTCCAACCGAACTGGAAGAACTGTCTAAACAATTGCAAGAACTCTTGGAAAAGGGTTCCATTCGTCCTAGCTCTTCGCCCTAGGGAGCTCCAGTATTATTTGTGAAGAAGAAAGACGGTACTTTCCGCATGTGCATAGATTACCGCGAACTGAACAAGGTGACCGTGAAGAATCGCTATCCTCTCCCACGCATTGACGACTTGTTTGACCAGCTGCAAGGGTCGAGCTATTATTCAAAGATTGATCTGAGGTCAGGCTATCATCGACTGAGAGTCCGGGACGAGGACGTCTCCAAAACAGCATTCAGAACACGCTACGGTCATTACGAGTTTCTGGTCATGCCATTCGGGCTAACAAATGCGCCTGCAGTTTTCATGGACCTTATGAACAGAGTATGCAAGCCCTACCTAGACAAATTTGTGATTGTATTCATCGATGACATTTTGATCTACTCCAAGAGTCGGGAGGAACACGAGCAACATTTGCGACTTATCTTGGAACTTCTACGTACAGAACAGCTGTACACCAAGTTTTCAAAATGCGACTTCTAGCTTCGTGAAGTCCACTTTCTAGGCCACGTGGTAAACAAGGATGGGATACATGTTGATCCATCTAAGGTAGACTCGATTAAGAACTGGCCTGCACCTCGCACACCAATGGAAATCCGCCAATTCTTGGGTTTGGCGGGCTACTATAGAAGGTTCATCAAGGATTTCTCCAAGATTGAACAGCCCCTCACCTCACTAACACAGAAAGGCGTTGTCTATCGTTGGGGTAATACACAGGAATCAGCATTTCAACACTTAAAGGATAGACTTTGTAGCGCGTCTATTCTTTCATTGCCCGAGGGCACAGACGACTTCGTGGTTTATTGTGACGGGTCAATCCAGGGTCTTGGCTGTGTGATGATGCAACGGGATAAAGTCATTGCTTACGCCTCGCGTCAACTTAAGATTCACGAAAGAAATTACACTACACATGATTTGGAGCTGGGAGCTGTTGTTTTCGCGCTTAAGATATGGAGACATTACCTGTACGGTACCAAGTGCACCATCTACACCGATCACAAGAGTCTCGAGCATATTTTCAAGCAAAAGGAATTGAACATGCGACAACGTCGATGGGTCGAGCTATTGAATGATTACGAATGCGCGATCAAGTACCATTCGGGCAAAGCCAATGTGGTGGCCGACGCCCTCAGTCGAAAGGATACTACACCTAGGCGTGTACGAGCGTTGCAACTTACTATTCAGTCTAGTTTTCCTTCTCAGATACGCGATGCTCAGGTAGAAGCATTGAAACCAGAAAACGTCAGGGCTGAAGCTCTACGCGGGTCAAGGCAACAATTAGAACAAAAGGAAGACGGCGCTTATTACGTAACCGAACGCATCTGGGTCCCACACTATGACAATTTACGAGAACTTGTAATGGATGAAGCACATAAGTCTCGCTACTCGGTACACTCTGGTTCAGATAAGATGTACCACAACCTCTGAACTACGTATTGGTGGCCTAGCATGAAAGCTCACATAGCAACTTACGTTAACAAATGTTTGACTTGTGCGAGAGTTAAGACTGAATACTAGAAACCATCGGGCCTACTCCAACAACCAGAGATACCATAATGGAAATGGGAGCAAATTTCCATGGATTTCGTTACTGGCTTGCCTAGATCTCAACGTGGAAATGATACTATATGGGTGATCGTGGATCGACTCACAAGGTCTGCACACTTCTTGGCCATCAAAGAAACATACAAGTTCTCTACTTTAGCAGAAGTCTATCTTAAGGAAGTGGTTTCGAGGCACGGGGTGCCAACCTCTATTATCTCTGATCGTGATGCACGTTTTACTTCAGAGCTGTGGCAAGCAATGCACAAGTCCTTTGTCTCACGATTAGACATGAACAAAGCTTACCACCCGCAAACGGAGGGGCAGTCTGAACACACCATCCAAACACTAGAAGACATGCTGCGGGCATGTGTAATCGATTTCGGCAACGGCTGGGAAAAACACCTCCCGTTAGTGGAGTTTTCGTATAAAAACAGTTACCACACCAGAATTCAAGCCGCTCCATTCGAGGCATTGTACGGGCGTAAATGCTGATCACCTCTTTGTTGGGCAGAGGTGGGTGACAGTCAGATCACGGGTCCAGAACTGGTGGTAGAAGCAACGGAAAGAATTGCACAGATACGACAACGCATGGCGGCAGCTCGCGACCGTCAGAAAGCCTACGCAAACAAGCGCCGGAAACCACTCGAGTTCCAAGTTGGGGATCGAGTGCTACTCAAAGTTTCACCCTGGAAGGGTGTGGTTCGTTTTGGCAAACGGGGCAAGCTCAATCCACGATATGTCGGACCGTTCGAAATCATTGAGAAAATAGGCAAGGTGGCCTACAGACTGAATCTGCCCGCAGAACTCACTGCAGTTCACAACGTTTTTCACGTGTCCAATCTGAAGAAGTGTCTGTCAGATGAGACCCTCATTGTTCCTTTGAAGGAACTCACTATCGGCGATCAGTTGCGATTCGTCGAGGAACCAGTTGAAATCATGGACCGGGACGTTAAGGTCCTCAAGCACACAAGAATACCTCTTGTTCGAGTTCGTTGGAACTCCCGTCGTGGCCCAGAGTTTACCTGGGAACGAGAAGATCAAATGAAACTCAAGTATCCCCAGTTATTCGGAAACAGTGCAACCACTACTGAGGCTGAAGCTACTACAGAATTTCGGGACGAAACTCCAAATCAACGGGGGGATGATGTGACACCCCAGGAAAACCAGTAAACTACACAACACAACTAGCTTCCTCAGTAACCACGTGCTAAATTTCGGGACGAAATTTCTTTCAAGTTGGGGATAATGTGAAAACTCGAGTTTCCAAGATTCCATCTTCGCATTAATTGCACGATTAATTGTTTAGTTGTTTGTTTACACGACTTGTTGGTTTCACAACTGTACGCGTTTGTAATAAGTTAAATCGTACTGTGGTTGGTATGTTATATATGGTGGGTGTTAAGTGTGTTTATATATTTGGGGTGCTTTATATTTATTAGAGTAAATTACAAGTTTTGTCCTTTATGTTTGTCCAAAATTTCAGGCGCTGTCCTTTACCTTTAAAATTGATGAGTTTTGTCCTTAATGTTTGCAAATGTTGCACGTTACGTCCTTTATGGCAAACTCAGTTAATTTTTTTGGTTAAATCTGATCATGTGCAAGGCACATGAGGGTAGCATTGTCTTTTCACCTCCTCACTTGTCTTTCTCACCTTTTAATGCCCTAATTATAGAATCACCAGCAAATAAAGTCAATTACCATTTCATCTGATCTGATTTCTTCCAAAACCTCACACAAATCAGCTCCCGCCATGGTACCATCCCTCCTTCCCCATTCGACCATCATCCACCATCATCGCAAACACCCAACCACCACCATCCGCCATCGTCTCAGATCTGAGCCGACCACCCATTTACAACCTGCTACCAGAGAGAGGAATCAAGAGAGAGATTTAAGAGCAAAGAGAAGGGTTTATTATTATCTCATGAACCTCATCAGAACACCGCCGCTCTGTCTCCTACACCACCGTCGGAACACCGGCATTCCTGTACCACTAGCTACCATCAGAAACCCCACACTACTCTTGTTCTTCGTAGATCTAAAAGATAGTGGTGGTTAGGGTTGGGGGTTTAACTATCGCCTGACCCCACACCACCTCCCACCCTCACCTGCTGTCGTAACCCCCGATCCCTGATTCCCGGGAACGGGCGGCCGCGAGCCAGTTTCGGTGGTATCGTGGTATCAGTCTAATTTGGCAGCGAAATTTTTCATCAGGATCGTAGTTAGGAAATGTTTATCAGAGTAAAACCACCATAATTTATAATATTAAACAAATGAGATAAAACCCAAGTTCATAGTACACACGTTTTCATAGGAATAAATCCTATTTTATTTAATAAAAACATCAATTTTATTTTAGGTAACTTTATTGCCACTTTTCCAAGCCTTCAGTGTTGTCCAGCTGGCTTCTATTTGGCTTTCACATTTTGTTACCTGAAACGCGTTTTAAAAACATTTGTCAGTGGAAAATACTGGTGAGTGAATCCCAATTTAATCAAGTTTAAATAAAAAGTCACAGTGTACGGTATTGAGGGCACATCCGCAATTACATTTGTTTCCAAGATATAACAATTAACATCAGTGGTACTGTCATACTCAACTTGTGGAAATGTTACTACTTGACCAGGTGGTAACAAATTTTGTATACAAAACCCCAACATACCCACTATAATTGTATTCTTACAAATACTCAATACGGTTATTCGCATGGAAAGATATTTAAGGTTTTGTAAAACAGTTCACAAAAAGGTTTACAAAAAGTGGATCAACTCACATTGCTGTTTTAAGGTTTTCAGTAAGGATTTCTTGGAATAATCTATAAATTACACAAAAGCACACGTGTTAGTATTAATAACCCATTTTAACATTAGCAATACCCTCCCCGAGACGGCATTCCAACAACTACGTCGGGCAGAACCACGACAGCCGTTACGGAACCCTAGATCAATCGGGCAGAGTATCTAATACGTATCCAGGGGTTATAATACTTACAACGGAGCAGAACTTCGCTATTTAGGGGGATATAATACCCGCGTATTATAAGCCTACTACAGAAATTGTGATTTAGAATGAAAGGAATGAGCGACGAAAACGTAAACTGATGGCCTTCTTATATAGTCGTGATATCTGACTCTCAGGCGACCAGCGTAAGGTAAGCCTTAGGCCTTACGCGGCCCGCGTCAACACGCGGTCAACATATAGCTTATCCGGCTCATCCTATGGACCCGCCACGATGATGACACGTGTCATCACCTGATGTCTCCGCGTTTCATGATCTGTCGCGGCCCGCGTCAGCTTAGACGAGGTCTTACGTGGCCCGCTTGAACTAAAGAAATAAACGGTATCAGTTTTAAACACTGATACGACCCGCGTAAGCTTGAGGTGAGGTCCTACGCGGCCCGCCTCAGCTTACTATTTCTTGTTTTTTATTTATTTTATAAACTATAACATAATTTGGGCTCGGTTTTCACATAAGGGGTGTAATATGAGACACATAAGAATATTTTAAGATATAATAGGGTGTCGTAAAATACACTGAGGGTGTCGGTTTTACCGAGGGTTGTTACATTCTCCCCACCTTACTTTAGAGCTCGTCCTCGAGATCTATTGAAACAAATGCGGATATTTCTTTTGCATTTCAGATTCGAGTTCCCATGTGTACTCAGGTCCTCTTTTGGAGTCCCAATTCACTTTAACTAGAACTATTCTTTTATGCTTGAGATTCTTGACTTTTCTGTCTTCAATTTATAGAGGCCTTTCTACAAACTTGAGTTGTTTATTTACCTCTATATCCTTAAGAGGTACTATCAGTGATTCATCAGCTAAACACTTTTTAAGTTTAGATACATGAAACACGTCATGTATTCCTACCATTTCATCTGGCAGTTGTAGCTGATAGGCTACAGGTCCTATTCTTCTAATAATCTTAAAAGGTCCAATATACCTGGGACTTAGTTTTCCTAGTTTGATGAATCTTACTACTCCTTTCCAAGGAGAGACTTTTAACAAGACTTTATCTCCTACTCGAAATTCTAATGGCTTGCGTCGGTTATTGGCATAACTCTTCTGTCGATCACGGGCTGCTTTCAGTCGTTCCTTTACTTGAATAATCTTGTCGGTTGTTTCCTGCACTATCTCAGGTCCAAATAGTTGCTTTTCCCCAATTTCTGCCCAACAGACTGGGGTTCGACACTTTCGTCCATAAAGTGCTTCGAATGGTGCAGCATTGATACTTGTGTGATAACTATTATTATAAGAAAATTCTATTAAAGGTAAGGGTTCATCCCAATTACCTCCGAAATCAATTACACAAGCTCTAAGCATGCCTTCCATCGTCTGGATGGTCCTTTCGCTTTGTCCGTCCGTTTGAGGATGATAAGTTGTACTCAATTTTAACTTAGTTCCCATTGCCTTTTGGAAACTTGACCAAAAATGAGATGTAAATCGACTATCCCTATCAGAAACAATTGATAAAGGAATGCCATGTAAAGAAACAATTTCATTTACATACAATTTAGATAATTGTTCCATACTAATTGTTTCCTTCATTGGTAAGAAATGAGCTGACTTAGTTAGTCTATCTACAATCACCCAGATTGTATCATTTCCTTTCTTAGTTTTGGGTAATTTAGTAACAAAATCCATTGTTATTAATTCCCATTTCCAAACTGGCATTTCTAATTGCTGTAACAAACCTGAAGGTTTCTGATGTTCAGCTTTAACTTGTGAGCAAGTTAAACATTTAGAAACACAAGCTGCTAGGTCCTTTTTCATTCCTATCCACCATAAATTTTTCTTTAAGTCCTGTATATTTTATCACTTCCGGGATGCATCGTATACTTAGACTTATGGGCTTCTTCTAATATACGATTACGTAGGTTTCCTAATTTAGGTATCCACATTCTTTTCTTATGGAATCTCCAAATTCCATCTGTTCCTTGTTCTAATTCCTTAATCATGCCTTTCACTTTTTCAGTATCTTCCTTGATTACTGATTCTTGTGCTTCTCTAATTTGATCATTTAAATCTACTTTTAGATTTAATTTAAGAGAACGTACCCTTTTCGGCTTTTCGTGATACTTTCAGCTTAAAGCATCTGCCACTACATTTGCTTTTCCTTCATGATACTGGATATCACAGTCATAGTCACTAAGAAATTCCATCCAGCGTCTTTGCCTCATATTTAATTCCTTTTGCCCAAAAACATACCTTAAACTCTTATGATCAGTGAATATGGTAAACTTACTACCATAAAGGTAATGTCTCCAAATCTTAAGGGCAAAAATTATAGCTCCTAGTTCTAAATCATGGGTAGAATAATTCTCTTCATGAGTCTTAAGTTGTCTGGATGCATAGGCTATAACCTTTTGACGTTGCATTAACACACATCCATAACGTAACTTAGATGCGTCACAATAGACTATAAAGTCTTCAGTACCTTCTGGTAACGCTAGTATGGGTGTATTAGTTAATCTTTTCTTAAGGATTCTAAATGTTTCTTCTTGTTTTGGTCCCCATTCAAACTTAATGGATTTACAGGTTAACTTAGTTAAAGGAATGGCTATTCTAGAGAAATCTTTAATAAATCTTCTATAATAACCGGCTAATCCTAAGAAACTTCTAACCTCGGTTGGTGACTCAGGGGTTTTCCATTTGGTAATCGCCTCGATCTTTGTTGGATCTACATGAATTCCTTCATGATTGACTAGATGTCCAAGGAATTGTACATGTTCTAACCAAAATTCGCACTTAGAAAATTTTGCATAAAGCTTTTCCTTTCTTAATAAACTTAGGAGTGCGTGCAAATGTTTTGCATGATCCTCTTTATTCTTAGAGTAAATTAGAATATCATCTAGAAATACAATTATGAATTTATCCAAATATGGCTTACATATTCGGTTCATCATGTCCATAAATGCAGCTGGGCATTGGTTAAACCAAATGGCATGACAGTAAATTCATAATGACCATACCTTGTTCTGAATGCGGTTTTAGGAATATCCTCTTCCTGTACCTTTAATTGATGATATCCTGACCTTAAATCGATTTTTGAGAAAAATCGAGCTCCTTGCAATTGATCAAACAGATCATCGATTCTCGGTAATGGGTACCGATTCTTAATCGTAACCTTGTTTAATTCACGGTAGTCAATGCACATACGCATTGATCCGTCCTTCTTTTTAACAAACAGTATCGACGCTCCCCATGGCGACGAACTGGGTTGTATAAATCCCTTTTCTAACAATTCGTCTAATTGTTTCTTTAATTCTTGCATTTCGGCGGGTGCCAAACGATAAGGTGCTTTGGCAATTGGTGATGTTCCTGGTAGCAGGTGAATTCTGAATTCAACTTCTCTGTCTGGAGGTAGTCCTGGTAATTCTTCTGGAAAGACATCTGAGAACTGAGACACTACTGGAATGTCTTTTAGTTCTTTTCCTTTAGTGTTAGTGATTATAGAAATCAAATACACTATAGAACCTTTTCTTATAGAACTTGCAGTTTTCATCACAGAGATGAATTTTGTGGATCTAGATGGCTTATTTCCTTTAATTGTGATCGTTTTACCTTTAGATGAATTTACTTGAATTGACTTTTGATCACATAAAATACTGGCTTTAATGGCTATTAACCAATCCATTCCTAAAACAACATCAAATCCTGCCAGATTCATTGGATAAAGGTTTGCCCTAAACTTTTGGTTTAAAATTTCTATTCTTGCTCCCTGCAAGATTTCAGAAATCCTAATAGTTTCTCCGTTAGCTGTCTCTACTAGACATTCTTGTGGTAGTTTAGTTAATGGCTGATTTAGAATTTTGCAAAAACGAAGTATTAATAAAACTTTGGTTTGCACCAGAGTCAAATAATACTTTAGCAAATACATCATTAACTAAAAACGTACCAGCTATAACGTCTGGGATTATCTTGGCTTCTTCTGCAGTTAGAACAAATGCTCTAGCATTTTTAGTGTTCTTGTTGTTCGTAGCTGGAGCCAATTTTGGATAGTTTGGCTTGATATGACCTTTTTCTCCACAGTTGAAGCACAATCCATTACTGGATTTCCTCCTGCAGGTCTCTTCCTTATGTCCTGGGGCTTTGCAGAAATTACAATAAATGAAGCATTTTCCAGAATGCTTCTTTTTGCAGATTCTGCAATACGGTGCAGAGGTAGAACCTACGTTCCTACGGTTGAAATTCCCAGAACGGAATTCTTGGGTAAGCCTTTGGGTCAAGTTTCTCCTCTGATCTTCTTCTCTAGTACGAACTAGTTCATCAGTCAAGGTATTGGCTAGTTCTACGGCTTCTTCTATGGTTTGGGGTCTAGCTGCCTTGACTACATGTCTAATTTCTCCAATTAATCCCCAGATGTAACGGGAGATTAATACCGGTTCGGGTGATGCAAGGGTTGGCACTATCCTAGCATATTCAAAGAATGTAGTAGTGTATCCCTTACTATCCACTCCATTCATCCTAAGATTTAGGAATTTGTTTGCTATTTGCTCTTTTTCATTAGGAGGGCAGAATTTCCTTTCCACCATATTCCTAAATTCTTCCCATTCCATATTATAAATCTTATCACTTCCTCTTGACTGGAGGATAGTGTTCCACCATTCTAAGGCTGAATTCTTGAATAGATTGGAAGCAAACATTATCTTGTCCTCTTCCGCACATTTACTTATTTTCAAAACAGCCTCAGTCTTTTCTATCCAGCGTAGGGCTGCAATAGGTTCTTCACTGCCCGAGAATTCTATTGGTTTACAAGACCAGAATTCCTTGTAAGAACAACCGTTAGGCACAGTTTTTCTTCTTTTAGGAATGGGCATTTGAAGTACAGGGCCATTGTTCACACTGTGTTCTGGTTGACTTGGTCCCTTACTGCTATGTTTACTTTTATTATTCGCTTCTTGAACCATTTGAATAATAAATGGCATTGCATCTATAATTCCTTGTGCCACTATGTGTTGAACGGCACTATTATCGATTTGGTTTCCATGGTTATTGTCGCTTGGATTCTCATTAACCATGTTAATGTTACTCTGGTTATCGTTATTCAGATTATCTTGATGTCCTTCGTCGGCCATCTGAATTTTAAACATTTATCCCGTATTAATATCACAAAATAATGTTTAACATAGTCAATCACATGACACGCAATTTAACCAAAAGCGTCGATCATTGCGACTTACTCTATTCATATACTATGCGTCTATTACACACTAGTACTGAATTAAAAATTACATTACCAACTGAAAGAAAATTACATTAATAATAGTAGGCATCCGTACACACATATTTTATTTTTACTTTATGATATTATTATATTATTATTACTACCACCGTTTCTTTCACATTTCCTGATATGGATTCATCCAGAAATCCATATTGCGTTCGTCATATTTCCAGACGAGACGCTCTCCCACCTGTCGCATTCTCTCACTGCTTTCTAAAATTTCCTCACCGAAAGTCCTAAGTTCTTGGACATTTTCTGCACTCATTGGGGGTGCAGGTTCTAGGACTGGGTTTGGAATCTGGGGTGCGGGTTCCTGATATGGAGGTGTATGAGTTCGGAGATGGTAAGGATCTTCTAGAATCTCCCTAATGTATTCATCATGGTAATAAGGGTCTAAAGGATCCATACCTGGGTAGTCTCCTAAGGTTGGCATAGGCATGTCTTCGTGCATTTGGTAACGTGGCACATAATCCCTATTATTGTCCCACCAGGGGTCATAATTTGGGTCTAGGGGGTTTGGTGCTGCTACCCTTGGTATTTCCTCCGGGTTGAAGTCATGCATCTCTACTTGATTTTCAGGATTTTCTAGCTCCATGGGTTGGTCAGGCAATTGTGGTTGAGGTGCTATTATTTGTTCTAGGTTAGGGTCAGCTGCAGTGGATGCTAATATGTGGATGTTAGCTATACCCCTATTGATCATATCTTGGGCATAGGCATCTGTCTCTCTTTTGGCTGCTGCTAATACCCTCTGTTCCTGTAACTTTTTCATACGTTTTCTACTCTCATGCGTCCCTCGACTGAACCATCCCCTTTTCTTTTGAGGAAATGGTTCCTCGGATTGAGCCTTAAACACAAAGATTCCTTCTTCCGTGTCAGCAGAGTACCCAGAAAGGGCAGGCTGAGAAGAGGAGGTACCTTCGCTTCTAGGCGAACCAGACAATTGACGATACGCGTCAGATGGTCCTTGGTCGCTCATACTGTAAACTAACAGATAGTCAAATAACACATAACAAATAATTACAGTTATGCACGTTTTTCCGTAATTTATTTCCTAACACTTTGCAATTTGATGTCAGCAGAACACCTCTGTGGCTGAATCAGTGGCTTGGCTCTGATACCACCTTCTGTCGCAACCCCCGATCCCTGATTCCCGGGAACGGGCGGCCGCGAGCCAGTTTCGGTGGTATCGTGGTATCAGTCTAATTTGGCAGCGGAATTTTTCATCAGGATCGTAGTTAGGAAATGTTTATCAGAGTAAAACCACCATAATTCATAATATTAAACAAATGGGATAAAACCCAAGTTCATAGTACACACGTTTTCATAGGAATAAATCCTATTTTATTTAATAAAAACATCTATTTTATTTTAGGTAACTTTATTGCCACTTTTCCAAGCCTTCAGTGCTGTCCAGCTGGCTTCTATTTGGCTTTCACATTTTGTTACCTGAAACGCGTTTTAAAAACATTTGTCAGTGGCAAATACTGGTGAGCGAATCCCAATTTAATCAAGTTTAAATAAAAAGTCACAGTGTACGGTATTGAGGGCACATCCGCAATTACATTTTTTTCCAAGATATAACAATTAACATCAGTGGTACTGTCATACTCAACTTGTGGAAATGTTACTCATTGACCAGGTGGTAACAAATTTTGTATACAAAACCCCAACATACCCACTATAATTGTATTCTTACAAATACTCAATACGGTTATTCGCATGGAAAGATATTTAAGGTTTTGTAAAACAGTTCACAAAAAGGTTTACAAAAAGTGGATCAACTCACATTGTTGTTTTAAGGTTTTCAGTAAGGATTTCCTGGGAATAATCTATAAATTACACAAAAGCACACGTGTTAGTATTAATAACCCATTTTAACATTAGCAATACCCTCCCCGAGACGGCATTCCAACAACTACGTCGGGCAGAACCACGACAGCCGTTACGGAACCCTAGATCAATCGGGCAGAGTATCTAATACGTATCCAGGGTTTATAATACTTACAACGGAGCAGAACTTCGCTATTTAGGGGGATATAATACCTGCGTATTATAAGCCTACTACTGAAATTGTGATTTAGAATGAAAGGAATGAGCGACGAAAACGTAAACTGATGGCCTTCTTATATAGTCGTGATATCTGACTCTCTGGCGGCCCGCGTAAGGTAAGGCTTAGGCCTTACGCGGCCCGCGTCAACACGCGGTCAACATATAGCTTATCCGGCTCATCCTATAGACCCGCCACGATGATGACACGTGTCATCACCTGATGTCTCCGCGTTTCATGATCTGTCGCGGCCCGCGTCAGCTTAGACGAGGTCTTACGCGGCCCGCTTGAACTAAAGAAATAAACGGTATCAGTTTTAAACACTGATACAACCCGCGTAAGCTTGAGGTGAGGTCCTACGCGGCCTGCCTCAGCTTACTATTTCTTGTTTTTTATTTATTTTATAAACTATAACATAATTTGGGCTCGGTTTTCACATAAGGGGTTTAATATGAGACACATAAGAATATTTTAAGATATAATAGGGTGTCGTAAAATACACTGAGGGTGTCGGTTTTACCGAGGGTTGTTACACCTGCCGCCGACCACCACCACCTCCCACCCTCCCTTGCCGCAATCACCCACTGTCTCCAGCATCGCCTGACCCACCATCACCACTCCACCATCTCCAACATCACCATCAACATAATCCCAATCTCAAACAAAAAATCCCCAAATCACTAGGACTGATTTTATGATAGAGTATGCATCGATTATTGGATAGTGAATACCAGTTCAAGCGCGGTGGAAGGAAGCACTAGCTTCTCTGATGGTGAACCATCTTGCAAGCCTGAAAGAACCCGTTTCTCTGGTGGTAGATGGTGGTGGTAGGTGGTGTCGGAGCGGAGAGGTGAGTCGGCGGAGCTGTGGCGGTGGTTGTGGGGAAAGTCTCTCCTTCTCTCTTCTCTCTCTCTCAGAACTTCTGATGGATTAACCCTAATGTGCAAATGATGAACCTTAATGTGTAAAAGGTGTAACTGGGTTTTAAATAATGAGAAAAGACATATGGGAGGTGTAATGACATTTCTACCCTCACATGCCTTGCACATGATCAGTTTTAACCAAAAGATCTAACTGGGTTTGGCCTAAAGGACATAACGTGCAAGATTTGCAAACATTAAGGACAAAACTCATCAATTTTAAAGACAATGGACAGCGCCTGCAATTTGGGACATACATAAAAGACAAAACTTGTAATTTACTCTATTTATTATATTGTGTGTATGATAATAATGTGAATTATGTTTAATTGTGTGTTATAATTAAATATGGACCCTTGCCAAACATCCCTATCCTCTCACACGAAAACACCCCCACTTGAAATAAACTCCCCACCCGAAATCACCCCTACCCTCCCCCACGAAAACCCTCTTGGATGAAAAACACCTTAGTGTTTTCGTCAGAAGGTGGGCTAGCAAAAACAACAAATGGGCTTTGGCCCAGTAGCAATCTGTTTTAATATCTTGTCCCCCACTATTACGTAAAAAGCTTAGTCGCCAAACCCTAGAGGTTCTTGAATCACGACGGCGTAGACATCCCCTCGAGGCATCATCCCACTTGATCGAGATCTTGGTTAGTAAATTTATATTGGTATTGAGTCTCAATTAATTGATCTTGTTATGCATAAATATGATAAATAATATGGTGTGTATGTGTGAACTACTTGATTATGCGAGACTTGGCTAACAATCATTGGATCTTGTTCAAGATAATTTGATTAGTGTAACTTGTTACCTTGAGTCGATTTTTGACACACTTGGCCGAAGACATACTGGTTAATTGATACGTTTATTAGTGAAAGAATAATTATGTTATAATGATTCCAAAGATCGGCATAGTTACTAGTGCATGGGTGCTGAATATAATTAGAACTCAATGTGATGCTTTGTGTAATCCGATTTGAATGTTCTTGCTGATAGTTAATTGATAACTCTTTGAAATGTTGAATCACTAGATCAACATTAAGCAGGAATTATGACTTGATTTGATAAACTAAAGTATGAAAATTAACATGAAACTCATGACTGTGATTATGTGTTTCGTCGACATGTCTTTCTATTGGACCTCACGATTTTTAAATGAATTGAATTTAGATAGTGGCCAACATCACATTAATGCTCTTAAATGTAATTGGACCGATTGTAATTATTAAACTGATGTTCACATGGCTGACTTTGTTTCTACTCATGCAAAAGATTTACACTCAAAGCATTTTAAGTGGTCCTAATTTGCAATACTTGAGGGCTACAGTTGGTAATGGATTATAAATTGTATGTGGGCCGAAACCTTAGGGGACTATTGCAACTCTAGTTTGTAAGTTATAATTAATCTTGAGTTGGGTTTATAAATTGAACATTTGGGCCGAAGGGTAACGGTGGACCATATAGGCCCTTATGTGAAATACTAACTTAATTAACCATTTGCATATTCCTGCATTGAGGGATGGAGGATTATATGTACTGTAAGTGTGGAATTTCGATATGAATCTACTTACGAACTGATTATATGCTAAGTAATTACTTGGTGATACTGGATTGATGGATTAATTGGTATGACATGAATTACACGTGTGTGTTACATGTGACTTAATGGTGTATTATGTGAATAAGGGATACGTGAATTATTTGTACGTATAATATGTGGGTTATGTACACCCGAAACTGATTGTATATACGTGCGTACTATAGGTCGTGACTGATTATTTGTGAGCGTGTATTTCTTTAGCATACCGAGCAAACCAAGTTTAGTTCACACTCTATCCAAGGCATGGGATTCCCAAGGGTTGGGAATGGGTTAAAGAACTGAACAGTAACTACAAACTTGTGTATTCCCCATACAACAGGATACGTACGACCATAAGACCATCAACTCTATCACTTTAAGTCCCTCATTTATCGACTTAATTGCTGAGGCCTATGGCAAGCGGGTCATTAGTTAATAGCGCTATTAGGTTTAACAAACCTCACACCGTGCCAGTCGGACGGGCGTGTACTAATGGACTATGGGCAAAGGGTCAATGCTGATAGACATTGACTTAGGGCACCTCTTACATTTTCGTAGCAGTCGATACGCGTGGTCTAGTAACACATGGGAAGCCCCCACTAATCTTCGCAAACATGTCTGGGAGACCGCAATACGAATTAATACGATACATGGTTTACAAAACGAACATACGATTTACAAAACGAATACGATAACCAAACAACCAACTGTGAACTCGCTCAACATTGTTGTTGATTCGTTGCTACATGCCTTGCAGGTCGTTAGGTACTCATGGAGGTTGCACAGGGAGGCGCAGTCGTTGTGGGACATGGCAGTGTGTGCCATGTTAAAAACATTACTTTATTTCGTACCTAATACTTACTTTGGGTTTTACAATTATGCTTCCGCTAAACACTTAACTACGTTTTTGATTTGAAACACCTTTCATATTGTGTGGTTGAATTTTACTTAATACTTGTTATGTTCAATACGATTGGTGACTTGATCCTGGTCAGTCACGCCTCAAAGCGGTGATACTCCGCGTGTGGATTTTGGGGGTGTGACAGCGAACCAAGGCGTAAGCGCGAGGCAGAATTAAAAAATAAATATAAAAATTATATATCTTATAAAAATAATAATACTAACTGAATTCATCATCAAATTCATCAAAATCATAAAAAACACACATAAAAAAAGAAAAATTCAACAAAGCTATTCACCAATGAATAAAAGAAAAACAGAACAAACTAAACCAGCAAATACCAATCTAACCAACAAATTCAACAACGATCCCCTGTTTCAAAATACAGAACCACACTTCTACTTTTGCGCCCCGCTTGCGGTATGCGCATATAATGTATATATGTGTGGGTGCTCGGGGGCAAAAGTGAAATTGCACTAATTTTGACGTTATTTTACTAATTTCGTAACAATATAAAACGTTAAAAAGGGAGATGGTTAATCATACATTATGTGGTGACGTGGATACCCGAAAGACAATGGAGTGCACACACTAATCGGCCTTTATCTTAATTGCTGAGTGTTATATGTGCCTTATGTATAAGGCTTGATGCAAAACTACTATCGAGCCGAGGGTCCCACTGGAAACAGTCTCTCTATTCCTACCGGGTAGAGGTAAGGCCGTCTACATCTTATACTTTTCAGACCATACCTTAGCTTTTTATTCGTGGGATTACTGATGATGACGACGACTTCTACTTTTGACTTGAAATTCGACATGAACTATAAATCTTCCAAAATAAAAGATTTTGAACTACACCAGACTTGCATTTGAAACATAATATCAATGTTTCTCAAAAGGGGCAATAATGATGATGACAACTTGCAATTAGAGCTCGACTCATCTACATGTTTATCAAATTGTTCTTAGTAAGTAGCAGAATATTTTTATCACTCTACGCTTCGTTCTTCATTATCACTTGTCAAACAATTACAAGCATTCTGAAGCAAATGTTAAACCCTTGATTAACTATTTATACAACAAAATATATTATAGGAATCGATTACAAGATGAACATAAAATTATTAAAGGGTGTATCTTTATGGAAAAACTTCAAATCTTAATCAAGCATCTTGGTTCAGAAAGCTTGAATCCATTCCCATTTAGCTTCTCTCCTTTTTGTGCCAAACTAAAAATTTCCAAATCTTGAAGAACACCATCTATGGGAGTCACGAAACCACGTCAACAAACCGCATTGTCAGGTCCACAACCACCCATAGTTGCATACTGTCATTATTTTTGTCGAGCCACACATCGGTTTCACCTTGACACTTGTGAAGGATCATCTTTAGATGAATGGTCTCCAAATATGTTGATACATATTTTGTGGACGCGACTCGGCTCGGTTCGACTTGGTTCGGTTCGACCCGGTTAGGTTCGGCTCAAGCCCGACGTCACGACATTCCTCCGTCGTGCGCCCCAGAGTTCGACACGCGAAGCACGAAGCGCCGAGAGCCGGTTCCCGCCGCCACATCATCATGACATCATCATGATGATGTCATGATGATGTCACTATGTTGACTAATATTTGCATAATGAATTATCAGAATTCACGTGAATGTACATGGGCCAATCAACGTGCATGTCATGAACTAAGTCACATGGGCTGAAATCTTGAACCTGGGCTGAACCCCTACTGGATAAACATGTGGATCGACGAAACAACATGTGTTTCGTCGACTTTGAAGACATTTTATTTTGTTTCGCCGATGTGGTCTGATTCGCCGAGACCTGATCCGTTTCGTGGTGTCTGTTGCTATATATAGACAGAAGACAGAATGGAGCACAGAGAACACACACGAGAGAACTAGAGAGAGAGTTTACAGAGAGCATTGTAAACATTGAGCGGTAACTGTTTTTCAAGTATTAATACATTGGTGTTAATCGTTGAGTCTCGTGTTTATCATTTACGTGTTCGATCTCGGTTTGCTATCTCGGTTGGATTCCGCACAACCGGGTTGGTTCGTATACAAGGATTAGGCGACTAGATCCTCCCCTAGCCGGACCTACAAGTGGTATCAGAGCCTTGGCTCTTCTCCTTGTTAAAACCGAGTGTTTTCGGGTGTGTTTCGGGTTTTGAAGTTTTTATTTTTCTTGAAAAATCTGGTCAAATCTTCAAATATCTTGTTGTTTTGCTGGAAGTTCTTATAAAAACCTTGTTGTTTATCATTTTCACATGTTAAAAGTGGGTTTTTAGTGAAGTTTTAAGCAAAAATTGTGTTTCGGAAATTTGTCGGTTCACCGGAAAACTCATAGTTTTACCGGAAAGTTCATTGTGTTCTTCACAACCTTCAAAGTGTTCTTCATAAAATACACTTTTTGATCTTAAAAAATTTAAATTATCAAGTGTTTGTGAATTGGAAATTGTGAAAGGATTAAAATATTGGTACACCTTACCGGTTAGTGAGTTCACCATGCTAGTTGTTTGAAAATTGTGTCTTGTGTCAGAATTAATCTCACCAACTATAGATAAGGTTGACGAAACAAGTCTGATTCGCCAAAAAGCAAACGACGAAACAAAAAGAACTCTTTTTCGTTAATCATAATTGACGAAACACTTAGTGGGCCTTAAATCTTGTTTCGCCAAAAGTGAAGTTGGGCCGAAAGTTAAGTTGGGCCAGTTTCGTCATTTATAAGAATTGCATTTCGTCAACTTTCATTTTTCTAATCTGTTTCGTCAAAGTGTATTGGGCTTCATATTCATTTCGTCGTCATAGGAAGCCCAAACCAAAAGTCATCTTTTGTTTCGCCGAAAGTGTTTACAAATTGAGTTTCATCAACAAACTGTTTCGTCGGAACTATTGTTCAAAATTAAATAGAAGGGTTGCAAGTGTGTCTTAACTGTTTATTTGAGGTGTGATTTTCAGGTATTCATTTTTCTTGATCAAAAATGAATCCGATTTGGGGTACTCCGGTAAATACAAATATGTATTATGGTACTCCGTCTCCGGATAGCGGAAAGTATAGAAACACGAGCTTGTCATCTTCGTGGGCCGAATCTCCCGCACCGAAACGATCTATCAGAGCAACTGATATGTTCGGAAATCCATTACCTGTTCGATCTACCGGACCAACAGATCTGTACGGAAATCCGCTTCAACCAGTTCCTCAACCAGTGCCTCAACAGCAAACCCAAAGGCCTCCTGTGACAACTGATCTATATGGCAATCCGATACAAGTTCCAGTAAAACCCGCTCCACAACAGCAAGTCTATCGGCCATCTACTGTAACCGCTTGTTTTGCTGAGATTGTCAAGGATCTTAAACACGCCAGTGGTGAAGAATCTTCCGCCAATGGTGGTGAATCTTCTGAAGACAGTTCTGGTTACAGTAGGTTATGGCTAATGTCGACAATTCGTCAAGTCAGGTATGTGTCGATGAACCCACTGCTGTTAATTGTGATAATTGTGCTAGATTAAGCGTTAAATGTGCTGATTTGGATACAAATATGTCTGAGTTGCAAGGCAAACATGATGCTTTAAAAGCTAATTTGTTCGACTTGCAAAACAAACATGTTGATTTAGATGCTAAGTGGTGTGATTTGCAAAGCAAACATGAGGCTTTGCAAAACAAGTATGATGTGACATTCATTCACAATCAAAAGTTGACCGTGGATCTTTCTAAGTGCACAGAAGCCAACATGTTTTATGAAAACCATGAAAAGGAATTTAAAACGATGATTGAAACTTTAAGAAAAGATAAGACTGAGCTAACGAAAATGGTTTCAAGAAAACAAACGGAAATAAACCTTTACATCAGTAGGCTTGAGATAATGCAAAAAGAGATGGCTTGTGTTAAAACTGAAAGTGAGGCGATCCGACTCAAGTTAGACAGCTATTTGAGCTCTAGCTATGTGTTGGATCACATCATTGATGTTCAGAAAGAGAAACGGGATGTCACATGCATTGGATATAAGAAATGTCCACCACCCGTGAGAAACAATTATGATGCACTGCCTGATGAGGAGTATAGAACTCACTTTGAACCATCTGTTCCTTTGGACGTTGAGGAATTTGCAACAGGACTCGGATACAAGAAGGAAGTATCGTCAGATTCGGATGTGTCAGCAGATGCAAGTGTGTCTTCTGCTGAACAGAATCAGGATCCTCCAGTTGTTGTTGAGGATGTTGATTCTTCTGATGATGAATCTGATGATACTGATTCAGCAAAGTCTGATGCGGTGATCAAAGAAGAGGACATACCTCTTGAGAATCACATTCTTTGTGATCCACCTGCAAAACCGTTTGTGACTGCTGCAGCCAAGTCTGTTGAATCCTCATCTGGAAGCTGTGAAAGCGTGAACTTGCTTTACACGTTGATTGGATCTGATAAAATATATTCAGACAAGGATTTCCCTATCAAAAATGTCAATCAATCCTTGATTGATAAAGTTTTCGAAGACTCTACCAGAAAGTTTTTGGGAAAGTCGAGCCCAGGAGTTGTAGTAACTCAGTGTGCTCCTATCCCAAAATCTGAAGTTAGAAAGAAATACGGGAATCAAAAATTGCAAAAACAAAACAATCAACGAAAGCAAAATCACGCTGCCCAAGGAAATGGAAAAGTGTTGATACACTTTGTGTGGACGCGACTCGGCTCGGTTCGACTCGGCTCGGTACAACTTGGTTTCGACACGGTTAGGTCCGGCTCAAGCCCGACGTCACGATATTCCTCCGTCGTGCGCCCCAGAGTTCGACACGCGAAGCACGGAGCGCCGCGGCCTTTCCCGCCAACACATCACCATGACATCACCTTAGTGATGTCATGATGATGTCACTAGTTTTGTCATGTAGTCAATTTGTTGACTTTGTGAATTTGTGTAAACAATTGACGAAACACAGTGTGTTTCGTCGACCTTTGCCATGGCCTAGCCTGTTTCGTCGCCTGTTGGGCTTATGCAGGCCTAATGTTTGGCCCAAGTTTGTTTCGCCGAGTTATTTTCTGTTTCGTCAGATCTGTGTCTGTTTAGTATAAATACCCTCATTTGTTTCTGTGTGAAATTGATGAGAGACCTGTGAGACTTAGTGAAACTCTGTAAACATTGTTTGTATATGTTTCGGGTTGTACTCATCCCTAATCAATAGATATTGAATCTTTGGTTACCCGTGTGTTTTACACTTTTGTTTGGTTTGCACCGTCACGGGGATTCCGCACCCGTTACCGTGTTCGTGATAAGCAAGGATAGGTTTTCGTATCGGATCCACCGGAAAAACGGGACCTACAATTGGTATCAGAGCTTTGGCTCTAATCCTTGTTTAAAACCAAACAAGTTTCGGTTTTTATCGAGTTATTCTTGAAAATAAAAAAACCATATATTTTCTGAAATAGTAGCTAAAATCAGTGAAAACCTTGTTATTTTGCCAAAATTTTTATCAAAAACCTTGTTAAATTGATTGTTCTTGTGATACACCGGGTTTTTAGTAAAAGTTTTGTGCATTTTCGGGTTTTCGGAAAATTGTTCGGTCACTGGAAAGTTCAAATCTTCATCGTGTTCTTCAGTTATATTCAAAGGGTTCTTCAAATTTCAACTTTTTGATCTTTAACAAGTTAACTGTGCAAGTTGTTGGTAATTTAAAATCATATTTATTTGAAATTTGGGTTTTCAAGGTATGATGGGTATGGTGTAAAGTTGAAAGGTTATCTTTTGTCAGTAAAAAGGATTGAAATCGGTGCACTTTGTCAGAAACAGATAAGATCAGACCAAACTCACCAAACCTTATCTATATCAGTTTCGTCGACCCCTATAATTCATTTTCTTCGATATAAAGATTCAATCCTGTTTCGTCGCAATACAAGATATCATTCTGTTTCGTCTCAATCAAGACATCACTTCTGTCTCGTCGCGCATATTATTCCTTTTGTTTCTTCGTTCATCAGATCAGAAAGGTTTCGTGGAGATCATTAAATTAAACATATACTTCAAAGTTTGTCTTTTAAAAAAAAAAAAAAAGAAAGGAATTCATTTGAAATATACTATGAAGGTTCACCAAAGTCCACATTTGTGTCAGGCTCCATTTAATACTTCACGTGAACAACAAAGTGAGGTCCAATAGAATTCTTGGGTTCATGTTTTAAAAAAAAAAAAAAAAATTAAATTAAATTAAAACAAACAATCTCAAAGGTCCAATAAAAAAAATGGATTTATTGTGCAACTCTGCTGTAGATGTTTGTGTGTGTCGAGGAAGAAAAAGGGGTCAGAAAATTGATGTTGTTGGCTAAGAATAAATGGAAGGATAGGATTGGTCGATTTTAGCGGGGTTGAAGTTTATTATTTAATAAAAAAAAAATCAAAGTTGTTAAAGACCAAAGAAATGGGGTTACACTTCCTATTGTAGGTGGTGATTATGCATGATCTGGGCCCACATGACGAAAGTGAGTTGTGAATGACGGTTACACTCCATATTCTCTTGGATTGG
>JARYGA010061264.1:40489-109858 GCA_030545235.1 Helianthus tuberosus
GGATACGTAAAAACACAAGGAAATTAACCTAGATAGTGAGGAACAATCATAAAAATGATGTTCTTGCGGAAAGGATGTGATCCTATAAGCTTGTTAGCTTACTTATGTAAACGGGTCAAATATTTGATTATTTAAAATATATCCGATAGCATAAAACATAATCTTTATGAATCCGAGTTGTGGGTTTATGAGCTAAGAATGTGGTAAATGTTTTACAATCATTTAGAAACGAGTTTCAAGTGAAACAGACAAGTAACGTAAAGTTACGCGATTTTTAGTTAAAAAGAGCAAAGTGGCCAGCCGTAGCTTACGGCGGGGTCTGAGATAAACTAAATTGTTTTGTTTGTTGGGTCATGTAAGGATGTTTGTTATGTTTTAATATGTTATATGTAATATATAACTAAGTTTATAACAAATGTCGTATTGTAGGTGTTTGATATGATGTAAAGGATGGTTGATCAAGTTTGCCAAATAACCGAACACAACCAAAGATAAAGCTACCGTTTTTGCATAGTTTGTTTTAGAATCCGAACAGTGATAAAGTGTTTTGAAATGTTTGAAATACTTAAAATGTTTTTATCAAACCGTAATTTTGTATGTAAGTTTATTTGCATTATTCATATAAATGCAAATCTCTTATAATTTCCCATATAAGTAAGATTGGGTGTTTCAGTTAAATGCAAAGTCTTGCAAGTTGTGTCACGTTTAAACATTTTAATGTGTTGGTGGTATAAATATGTTCATTTCACATGTTTCCTTTCGTGGGTTCTCTAATTTAACATTTTACTGTTCAACATGTCATGGGGTGTTCACCTGTTTTTTTTTTTATGAATTGCATCCTCGCGTTTATGATGGCACAAGCTATAGACGTCATGGATTCGTTCATTCATCTCAACGAAACGGGTCATATGGTGTTAAAGAATACTTGCAACTTTAAAATAATAACACGTCTTTTCATGTTAGTTTGCAATTAAATTGGTCATTTTACTGTTTTTAAAGATGGTCGATCACACAAGGTTTGACAATACATGACTCATATTAGTGACTAGTATTATTTAAGTTTTTACTAAATTTATTTATTTTGAATAATATGTTTTCTTTCATATACATTGTTTACAAGCGGTTTAGTGTTATTGAATTGTATGATATGATTCGAGTCAAAAATATTTCGTTAGCTGAAGATTGTTTTTTTTTTTAATTGGTCAACAACGAATACGAGCATATTGAAAAAGGGAGGAGCAAAATCTCTCCGTCAAGAAATGGCGCGAAAACCCCCGCCTATAAATCAACCTCAAGTACACAAAGGGTTTATGGTTTCCAATTGTTCATTCTAATTCAATCCACTCTCTCACTCCGAATCAGAAAACGACGAAAATGGAATCGACTCTCAAGGTAATTTCTATCTCCTCTTCCGATTATTCACATTATTTCGTTACTCGTAAACCCTAAACCCCCCTTTTTGATACCGTATTGATTATTATCACTTACTCATGTAATGTTTTGTGTTGTGTTGATGCATGATTAAACAGGAATACTTCGGGTTTTCGACGTTTCGACCGTATCAGAAGGAGATTATTGAGAAGATTTTGGAGGGGAGGGATAGTTTGGTTGTTATGGCTACTGGCAGTGGCAAGTCTTTGTGGTAATTTTGAGTTTATGTTTTGTTTTGTTTTTGTTTCATAGTTTGAGATTAAGATTAAGGATGTAAGATTCAATGTGTTTTGGTACATACATTGGTGTGAAGGTTCTATTTTGATGCATGTATTAGTGTTTGGTAATAATTAGTATCCTTTAAATTAGGGGTGAGCAATAACTGAAACGTTAACCGAAACCAAACTGAATTAATGGAAGATGGTTATCGGCTTTTTTGTACCCTCTGTTAACCGAAATAAACCGAACTATTCATATTTTCACATATTTCTAGCTTTTATACATCCATTTCATATATTTATACATCATATCATGTATTTATACCTCATATTTTATGTATTTATACTATCATTTCATGTGACGCTCCGCTTGCGGTGTGCACATATAATGTATATGTGTGTGGCTTAGGGGTCAAAAGTGAAATTGCGCTAACTTTAACGTTATTTTACGAATTTCGTGAAATTAACGTTAAAGCGGCGAAAGGTTAATCATGCATCATGTAGTGGCGTTGATAGCCGAAAGACAAGGGGGTACATGCACCAATCGATCTTTGTCCCGATTGCTAAGTGTTATGTGCCTTTTGTCCAAGGCTTGATGCAAATCTACTATCGAGCCGGGGGTCTCACTGGAAGCAGCTTCTCTATTCCAACGGGGGTAGAGGCAAGGCTGCCTACATCTTACCCTCCTCAAACCCTACCTTAGCTTTGCTATTTGTGGGATTTACTGAGCATGATGATGATGATTATGATGATGATGGTGATGATGATACTATCATTTCATGTATATATATCCATTCCATGTATTTCTAAGTAAACTTTTTGCCCAACTTTGGTTTGGTTTTTGATCAAAATTAACTGAACCGAACCGAACTGAAAACCGACAAACTAACCGAATAAACCGAACCGATTAACCGACAACTTCGGTTTCGGTTAAGGCTAATAACCGAACTGAACAGTACAAACCCCTACTGTAAGTGGAATACATTGATAAGTTTAGGGAGGCAGTTCTTGAGAAGTAGTATAATCTTGGGTTTTGGAGTGTTTGGGTGAAACGCAGTGTTGCTTGTTTTAGGGTGAAATAGCTGTTTCTAATAAGCTGTTTGGCAGACCCGATGCATGAGGCTTCTGCATGCGTGGGCCAGGTAAGGTTGCAAATGAAGTGATGCATTATTGAAACTGATGTTAAATCTAGTATTCTCGAATGTAAATTACATTATAAGTTTTGTTAGATGTCCGAAGTCGGATATTGTTCTGTTATCATATTTGAAGTATAGTTGATGTAGCAGATTAGGATTTTTAAGGTTTTAGAAGATGAAAACAAGGATGACATCATGGGATTGTAATCTTGTATGTCTGTTAGAATACGGAAGTGGTAAAACTGTTGATTTTCTTGTGATTAAAATTTGTAACTGACTTAATTTTTTTGAATTGTTTAATCAAGCTACCAGGTGCCTCCATTAATTTCAAATAAGACTGCAATAGTTATAAGCCCACTCATTTCTTTGATGCAAGATCAGGTATTTTCACTCTTGATATTATTTTCTGGGATCAAAGTTTAATAAATTAGCAAATTTTAATGCATATGTTATTTGTTTATAGGTTATGGCTTTGAAACAAAGAGGTATCAAAGCTGAGCATCTTTCTACTGCTCAGACTAACACAAATGCACAAAAGAATGCCGAAAGTGGTCAATACGACATTCTGTATATGACTCCAGAAAAAGCATGCTTTGTTCCTAACAGGTAAAGATCATTAAACAATATTTGTTCAGAAACACTTTTTGTCCAAAATTTAACTTTTGTCACAGTAAATAGTATAATATGATAACAGAAAGTATTATTTCACTAATTATCTGAATTTCTGAACAATACGAGTTAGGCCTTTTAAGTCAGTTGTTGTTATGATATGATATGCTATCTTGAGAACGATAGAAATAATAAGTAATACGGTGATGTAAGCTGTTTTTACTTTTGATTCAGCTTCTGGTCGAGGTTGCTTGCCACAGGAATTTGTCTAGTGGCAGTTGATGAAGCACACTGCATTTCTGAATGGGGCCATGATTTTCGGTTCGTTTTCTGATATATATGTTCTGTTTTTGTCTTTGCTTCTTGCTTATATAACATCCGCACCTTTCAGTGTACACGTGTGTGTAAAACAATATATAATGTGTGTATACGTATGATGTATTGTATTGGTTTTTCACATTTAGCTACATTTTTCTTCTTTTTTTGTTACTGAATATTCGTCTGCTTTACAGGGTGGAGTACAAACAATTATATAAGCTGCGTGATGTTTTACAAAATGTTCCATTTGTTGGATTGACCGCAACAGCTACAGAAAAGTACGTGTTATTCGTCTCTTAGTCTTTAGTGAAAATCATGTTTGGATCATTAACAGTTATTTGCTTGTTGTTATAGGGTTAGAAAAGACATAACAGATTCACTTAAGATGAAAGACCCTCATATTGCCATTGGATCATTTGATCGTAAAAACCTTTATTACGGTGTGAAATCCATTAACCGTGGGCCTTTATTTGTGAACGAGCTTGTGGCACAAATCTCTAAGTATGCAACAAATGGCGGGTCAACTATTGTATACTGTACGACAGTCAAAGATGTCCAAGAGGTTAGCTTTCATATATACTCCTCATATCTAATTCATGCTTCAGACTTGTGTATCTGCAGTTGACTTTATTTATTTGTCTTGATTTCTTAGATTACGACATCACTTTGTGGGGCCGGAATAAAGGCCGGAATGTATCATGGTCAAATGGCTAACAAGGCCCGTGAACAGTCACACAGGTCTTAACATTTCCCGAACTTGAGACTTTATACAAATATTAAGAGTAAAATGCCATTTTCGTCCCTGAGGTTTGTCCACTTTTGCGACTTTCGTCCAAAGGTTTCTTTTTCTCATCTAGATCAAAAAGGTTTGAAATTTTGCCACTCATTTGACTCATAAACTCCGTCCATTTTTAACGTTAAGTCAGGGTTGTTTCCTTCATTTTAGCTATCAGTTTTGTTTATTTCTATCAAAATGGCAAGATTAAATGATGGAAATACCCCTGACTTGACGTTAAAAAATGGATGGAGTTAACGAGCCGGATGAAAATGGCAAGATTTCAAACCTTTTGGATTTAGATGCGAAAAACAAACCTTTGGACGAAAGTTGCAAACCTTAGGGACGAAAATGACATTTTACTCAAAATATCATCAGGCTTTTTATTTGTGTATCTTTTTTGTTGGTAGGTCGTTTATAAGGGATGAGGTGGACGTCATGGTTGCAACTATTGCGTTTGGAATGGGTATCGATAAACCAGACATTCGGCACGTGATCCACTACGGGTGTCCGAAAAGTTTGGAATCGTATTATCAAGAAAGTGGAAGATGTGGTCGAGATGGTGTTGCTTCTGATTGCTGGCTATACTTTTCAAGAGCTGATTTTGGGAAGGCTGAATTTTACTGTGGAGAAGCAAGCTCGGTATGTTAATCAAATGTGCGGGTCAGGTTGGTAATGGGTCAAGCGGGTTTGGGTTGGAATGACTTGTTTTAGTACGGATGAAAATGGATTGGATTGACCCGCACACATTTATAGATACTTAATGATAGGTCAATGTATTAATCTTGGTTTGGTTAATTATTATATTATGTTATGATCAGGCGACCCAGAAGAAAGCTATTATGGATTCATTTATGGCCGCTCAACGATATTGCATGCAGACAACTTGCAGAAGAAAAATTTTACTGGAATATTTTGGGGAAACATATGCTTCTAGTAACTGTGGTGATGAATAATTTTGATTGTGCCATGACCATTGATTTTATATTTTTAATTTATCTATGTTTTCTGGTAATTAAATTGTTATTCATGAATGATTTATTTGGATAATCATTAAACAAATATTTTCTTTTTTCAGGAAATTGTGATAATTGCACTAATGCTAAGGAGGAAAGTGATATGTCTAGAGAAGCGTTTCTGTTGATGGGTTGCATTCAGGCTTGTGGTGGTTATTGGGGCCTTAACTTGCCTATAGACGTTCTTCGAGGTTCTCGTGTAAGATGGGCTAATTATATATTTAGCAAATACTATACCACTTCTATGTTCTCACTATAATACTTTTGTTTCTAGTTTCCATTTTTCTTGACAGCAAACGCTCAACTGATTATATTTCTAATAATTCTTCTTGTGTTCAACAGGCCAAAAAGATCACCGAAAACCAGTTTGACAATCTCCCGTTTCATGGACTCGGGAAGGATTTTTCAGTAAATTGGTGGAAGTCCCTAGGTTTTCAACTAATTTCTTTCGGTATGCGATGCATTTTTAGGAAATAAAGCTGTACTGCTTTACTAGTTGACAAAAAGTTCTTAAGTCAATTATGCAATTTGATGCAGGTTACTTGGTTGAGACTGTTAAAGATACTTACCGAACTGTAAGGTATATATCTAACTATATTTTCTTTTTAAATTATAAATATACAAGTTGTTCGTCTTTTTTTTTTTAATTTATTCTGAAGATCAGGCTGCCAGCTATGGTTATCTCTTATGTTGTCTACATAACATAATTTTCTGCTTGTGGAAATTTATATGAAACTGATAGAATACTTTTCTATTTACCAGTGTCGGCCCAGAAGGTGCAAAATTTCTGCGGTCATGTAGGCCCGATCACCAACCTCCGTTACTTTTGCCGATAACAAGTGAATCGGGAGGCAATGATGATATCAAAGCTGGCTCAGAACATGACGGGCTATCACAAGTAGGTTAAAAGAACATTTGATTTCTTATCTTTATTATCATTTTGGTTTACTTTTTTGGAAATATTGATGTGAATTTTTATTAACTGCTATTTAGGCAGAGGTGGAACTCTATAAGATTCTTCTAGAAGAGAGAATGAAGCTTGCAAGATCTGCTGGAACTGCCCCGTGAGTTTTCGTTCTTCTACTAACATTGCTTAATGTTAATGTGTTTCACCGTATATTTTCCATGAGCATAATTAATATTCGAATTTATTTTATTAAGATCAATTTCTACTTTGCAGATACGCGGTATGTGGTGATTTAACGTTGAAAAAGATAGTAGCAACACGACCGTCTACTAAAGCAAGGCTGGCAAACATTGATGGTGTCAACCAGGTATTCTAAATATTCGTATTTTACAAAAAAAAATGCCTTTTTGGTCGTTTATCTATTAATTTTTAAATAATATGATGCAGCACCTTGTAACAAAGTATGGTGATCATCTTCTTCAAAGTATTCAGCAATTATCAAAACAACTGGACCTTTCATTGGACGGTGTTGCAGCAATAGAAGCTAATAATAACGGCAAAGCTTCCACAACACCGAAACAACCAAAAGACTTGCAACCCGCAAAATATTCCGCTTGGAAAATGTGGCAAGAGGATGGTCTCTCTGCTGAAAAAATCGCTGTACGGATTGTAGTCATATAATTACTAATAAAGGGATACGAACTGCAATTATATTATTTGATCTTGTTATGAACCACTTTGAATTTTGTCTTCTAGAACTTTCCTGGTAGATCTGCCCCGATAAAAGTAGGAACGGTCCTTGGATATGTTCTAGATGCGGCTCGAGAAGGATGTATGGTTGACTGGGCTAGATTGTTTGAAGAAATCAGGCTGACCCGAGAGATTTTTGCTCAAATACAAGCTGCCGTTTTGAAAGTTGGCTCAAAAGACAAACTGAAACCTATCAAAGATGAACTACCAGAAGAGGTAAAGCTCCATTATATCGACATCCAATTTTCATTCAGGGTAACAACGGGTCAGAAACACGTAAATTCGATGTCAAAGCAAACCAGGTTGACGTGCTTGGACTTTTCTTCGTTTTTTCTATTTTTTTTAACATATAATGACTTAATATGATTGAAGAAGCAATTATCAAAATAATTAGCCGTTTTCGTCCCTGAGGTTTGGCCAGTTTTGCGACTTTCGTCTAAAGGTTTGGTTTTCCGCATCTAGATCCAAAAGGTTTGAAATCTTGCCATTTTCATCCGGCTTGTTAACTCCATCCATTTTTCTCCGTTAAGTCATGGGTATTTCCATCTTTTTTGCTAACTTAAACAGCAATTCCGTCTTTTTCAGGGGTATTTGGTCTTTTTACATAAAGTGAAAAAGACCGAATTGCTCTTTAAGTTAGCAAAAAAGACGGAAATACCCATGCCTTAACAAAGAAAAATGGATGAAGTTAACGAGTCAGATGAAAAGGGCAAGATTTCAAACCTTTTGGATCTAGATGCGGAAAAAAAACCTTTAGACGAAAGTCGCAAAACTGGCCAAACCTCAGGGACGAAAATGGCATTTTACTCTAGGAAATTATAAACACTTGATTATACTTTAGTTGACGTCTAAACCGTTCGGCCCTGGCTGTTGATTTGTTTTTAGTCTATTTCGTTACCCGACTCATTTGGATCAAATGTTGTTTGACCTTGATGTATCAGGTCGAGTATTTTCAAATCAAGGCATTTTTGACAATGCAAGATCTTGGGTTGTCATCTGAAGCTATTAATGGGAATAAAACACAAGAATTATCTGAAAAGTCAATTAATGAGAAAAGCGAGGTTGTAATCATTGATGAGTCTCCGAGAAAGCGAATGAAGATTGATGTACCAGAAGAAGAGAATCACCCTTTAATGGAGGTTAATGAAGATTCCATTTTAGCGTGGCTCCAGAATTTCGAGAATGGGGTGAGTAGTCAATATAATAACTCAAAACGTAATTAAGTTATTCTATTCAAGAAATTATATTATGATTAAAATAATATGATTTTGGGATTATATTTGGTTTAAAAAATGATGATATTTTATTGACAAAATCGGTATATTATGCAGGTTACATTAGAAGACGTATTGAAACACTTCACTGGATCAACAGAAGCAGCAGTGGTAGATGTGCTGAGTTGTATGGAGGGTGACTTCTTAATCTATAAGAAGAACAATGTGTATAAACTTATGTGATGCAGCTTTCATGGATACAATGTTTCTATTAATTTTTATTAGTGATGAAATGGAATTGAAACCGATGTTATGATTGTAGTTATATTAGAGTAGGCTTTTTTTTTAACATATAAATGCACTTTTAGTTTTCGTCCATATTAGGCAATGTACGACGTTCAGCATCATTATGAAGAAGTTAAGACATTGCGTAAAATGGACGACAAAATTAGGCAATGTACGACGTTCAGCATCATTATGAAGAAGTTAAGACATTGCGTAAAATGGACGACAATAATTCTTTAACTACATTGCTTATATTATATGAAAGTGTTGATCACTGAACTAGGCCCCCCCGCCTATTAAAGAGATCTTGAAAGTTTTAGAAAATCTTGACTGAATCATGTGGTTAGGATAAACAATCAATTGATAAGAAACGGTTCCTATTGTTGATCTATGTATATGAACGAATTACAATGGTTAAGCCGGCGCCCTATTTACACAGCCAGAAACCTATTTAATCATCGAGACATTTCACAAATAACGCAACGCTTCAGTTTAATTCAAACACATCTCCATAAGTAACCTACTTCTTTCAGTAGTTGCACTTTGTACCCTAACTTTGCTAATGAATATTAACTAAACTTAATGAGATCATGATTAACCAACAGTTTAGAATGTTAGTAATTAGGGCGGTAGAGGTGGTCATCACTCATCCATCACTCACTCACAACTTCCAATCAAGTTCCGCCACGTCATCGAGCTTTATTCCATCACTGGTGACGGATTTTAGTGGAAATGCCCATCACTCACAACACCCAACAATAAACCCTCACATTCCCTCACAATCTTCCATTCTTCACGCGTGATACATTCCACGCGTTATCAAATTGACGCGTGAAAAAATCAAGTGGCGGTGGTGTTTTGTGATCCATCACTCGTTATAAACATCCATCACGTGCAAAAGGTCTTCCACCCCGGGTGGCCTTAGGGTATTACACCATGAATAAAATTGTTATTATTGCTTGAATGATTTAATTATAAGAGAATCCTATATATATGATTTTATATTACATAGTCTATTATAGTTGCTCTAACATAGGGTAAAATTGTTAACTTCAATGAAAAGTTGTTCAAGTTATATGTCAAAAGTTTGTGAAAAAAATTGATTGGTGCTGCTAGTACAAGGGTTGTGTGATCTGAGTTCTCATGAACCATTAGAGCAACGAGCTTTGGCCGCCTCGAGTCAGTCATCAGACTGACAGACTAAAGCTAGCATGCCGACTGTTTTTCCCTTAACATAGATCTTTTATATGAACGTCTTTTTTCTCAATCTGTTCAATCCACCTATTTTTCCTGAGTTAAAAACTCGGTTTTCGTTAAGTTCCAAGTGGGTTTTAGTTATTTCTTGTAATAAATACTTCTATTTTGTCATTTGAAATGATTTGCCTAAACAAATCTATACTATATAATAAAAGAAACCAATAAAGGGACACATGTCATTCAGTGAAGCCATCAATTAAAAGATAATTATAAAATTTAATTTAATTTAATATAAATTTATACAATTCGTCTAGGAGATAATCTAATATTTTAAAATATTTATCAGATTTAATAATAATAATAATAATAATAATAATTTCTCTAAAGGAGTGAGTAATATTATAAAATAATTTAGTAAAATTAAATATGTTATTTTGGAGATTAAAATGGAGCAATAGACAGAAAAAAAGATGGATAAGTTATTAGGGAAATATCATTAAGAATATATATATTAGAAATAACTTAGGTAAAATTAATTAATGTTAACGAGTCAAAAAAATCCTAGGAGGTGAAAAATGATCACGTACACCAAGAAAAGTAGTCACCACTCACCTTATATATTTTTTTATTAAATTCATTTAACCTGTGTAATAAACGTGATTTTTTAAAGATATAACATTTTTATTTTTTACCATACAAAATTATATTTATGCAACTCGTGTATTAAACAGGGTTTTTAAAAATATAACTTTTTATTATGTAGTATATAAAATTAGATTTCTTCAATACATATAATACATAGAGTTTATAAAGATATAACTTTTTATTGTTCGATATATAAAATTACATGTGCTCAACCCGTATAACACATGATATTCTTAAAAATGTAACTTTTTTCATTATTTAATATATAAAATTAAATTTACTCAACCCGTACAATACACGGGGTTTCTAAAAATACAACATTGTTTTTATTATTTAATATATAAAATTACATTTATTCAACCCATATAATAAACGAGATTTTTAATTATATATTGTTTTATTATTTGATAAATAAAATTATATTTATTCAACCCCTATAATAAACAAGATTTTTAAAGATATATATATTTTTATATTATTTGTTATATAAAAATACATTTATTCAACCCGTGTAATACAAGGGGTTCTAACCTAGTTTAGCAATATAAAAATCTCGTCAACAAGAATATGGAAGCGAATTTTTTTTTTTGCGGCACCAAGGAGGACAAAAAGAAGGCGGGTTGGTTTGAGTTGGGAGGGAATTACTTATCCCATAGAGGCGGATGGTTTGGGGCTTACACCGCTTCGTTATGCTAATACATCTCTCACAAAGTGGTGGTGGCGGTTCAAGAACGAGCCAAATTCTTTCTGGAGGTAAGAAATTTTGTCAATTCACGGCTCTAATAGATAGTAGCCTCCCCTTCCTCATGCCAAGAGCCTTCCGGGTACGTGGAACACGATAGCAAAGCTGAAAATCGGTTGGCAAAATCTAATCTCATCCTTGTGAAGCTCATCAAGGGGGAGGTTGGAATGGGAATAGTATTTGTTTTTTGATTCTTGGGTGGATCAAGATATTTGTTCCCCAACTTATTTCTGTTGGAGAAGAACAAAAGTTGTTCGATGCAAGATTGTTTTGAGTGGAAAATAAGGAACTAGCATACTTGACAGATCTCCTCCCAAGGGGGTTCTGTTTCCCAGCAACCGGACCATTGGATTTGGTCCAATGATGACAATGGATCCTTCTCAGTTGCTTCGATGAAAAGAACGTTGTTCAAGGCCTCAGGCTCGGTTCAACAGTTTGTTTTTAGTTGGAATAGTTGAGTCCGAAAGAAGATCAACATATTTACGTGGAAAGCGGAAATGGACCGAATCCCAACCCTTGTGGAGCTTAGAAAAAGAAATGTGAATGTGGGATGGTTGTATGCAGGCTTTGTGGTGAACAGGAAGAGTCCAGCGACCACCTAATTTTGTCACTTTGACGTGTCCGTTCGGAGCTTTGTCAGCAGGTGGTGTGGACTGTCGACTCCAACCGAGATACGTTTTCTCGGTTCATGATTTTCTCTTCATTCATAAACATTCGATGTTGGGTTGGGCCACCGGAAAAGCAAAGTCTTTCAAGGTTTGGAAAGCTAAAAACGAGCAAACCTTCTCCAACAAAACGATTTTGATCACTAAAGTGATGGAAGACGTTACTTGGATACCTTTGGATAAAGTATAGATCTCCGTTTAAATCTCTTTCATGAAAAAATTGGTGTAAATTCTTTTTGGTTTTGTGCTATGCTAGTTTTTAAAAATGATTATATGCATTTAATGTTAATTTAAATTGGTGTCAATGCAAATAACAAACTTTAAAACACTTAAAAAGAAATTCAAAATTTTGTGAATATATTCGGATGGCAGATTGTCAACCAAAGTCAAAACACATGACAATCAAAAGTCAAACCTCTTTATGTTAGTTGACTTGGTTCTTATGCAACAAATCCCGAGTTTCCAATTCTACCCCTGCAAAATCATGTTTGGCTGAAGGAGGTGCATCTAGAGGTGACTTGCATTTCTTCTGTAACTCCATGAATCTTTCAACATCAAAATTATGCTTTTTCATCAACTTTTTTCTACGCGACAAGAACAGCCTCTTCATAAAATCTTGGTATGTCGGGTCCCTTGATGTTATAAGAAAATACGCATACCCAACAATTATGCCAGATGTCGTTGCGAAAAAAGCGATCGGCTCCATGACATCCCAAGAGAATTCCCAGAATGTTAAACGAAAAAAGAGCCCGATTTGAGCTAGTGAGAACCCAAGCCCGGTATAGAGGATTCGCCGGACCTGCTTGTGGGCCAACTGGTCAATTTCTTCCTGTTTTGCTTGTAATTGCTTTAGCTCCTCCCTCCTTGGATCATCGTCGGGTGTTAGGGCTAGCGGGACCGCCCTTCTGACTAGATCCACCACCTGAGTTAAAACTATATAAAGTTAGATTACTTGGTATCAGATTCTAAAGATGAATAGGCAGAAAATGGTTTCCCAACTCCGATAGGTTGGCAGGTTAAATAACACGGTCCATATATTATTCGTGTCAAAGATATTAACACTAACACGATACATTGAAAATCGTGTAACCCAAATACAACCTGTTTAACCCATTTATTTAAACAAGTCAAACGGGTAGTAATCAAATTGTAAACGTGTTAAACAGGTTAGTGAGTTGTAAAAAAATGAGTTAAGCGGGTTGACAGGTCGAACTGTTGACCCGCTTATTACAGGTTAAATATGACAGCCCAAAACTTTTCGTTTTTGTGTCATGTCAGAAATTGCCACCTATAGGTGGCCAAAATGAGGTTTTGTCCATTTGACCTATCAAGAAAAAATTATAATCCATTATCAAAAGTGCAACCTCTGTTTGACGTATTAAAACTTCTATACAACACAAAGTCACAAACGTACTGCAAACCGAGTTTGCATCAGGAATCATTTTATATTTTACTACCTTTTTAAAAAGGTTTTGCTAAAAAGCAAAATGCTTCATTATCAAAAAAGTGGAATCTGAGAAATAGATAAAGATCTTTTGTACAAAGGATAATGCCTATAAAGACTATGCTTCTCTAATCTCTACTACTTTTTTCTAATGACCTTTATTCCTAAGCACTTTCAAGTAAAGAAACCATACAAAACTACTTGAAAACCATGTGACTTTCTACTCGACATGTTTATAAAGTGTGGTTATTACTAAACGTCTAAAAACCATTTCAAATCAAATGGGAAAAATATTTTGTAGAGATGAGTCAGATGACATTGGGAATATGGAAATTGTCACAATCCTTACATGACAAAGAAGAATACCATGAAATGTAACTAAATTAGATTATTTAAGAATGGTTTTTGAGTTTGACAAACAAAGCTCCTAAATTTCAACTGGCAATCCTATATTTTTCAAACTTGGCAAAAACATCTACGGTGAAGCTAATCATTCATATCAAACAAAAAAAACTAGCAAGATAAAACAAAGAAAAACGCGAAAAATAAACAAAACCATGAAAAAAAAGTAAATATGCAGCTTTAGTGAACACAAAATCAAGAGAAAGAACACAATCAAACACAAATAGTAGGCATCATCTTCGTTTAAAAAAGCATCGCTCTATGTACAACCAAAAATTGCACCCCTCTCATCTCGTTTACACATCAGCCTTTTTATCAAGTAAACCCTTCACCAATAAACTTCAAATTCTTATTAGATGAAGCCTAAAGATCTGGCTCATAAAGTGGGATTCTTTCCCTAAAGATCTGGCTCATAAAGATCAACTAGATAAAAACCAAAACAGAGCACTTATGTCAATATTTTCCATCACCAATCACACGATCCTGTTCACCATTTCACCAAGTTCGTCATCCTATCAAGTATCAACTTCTATGGATAAACCACATTTCAAATCTCAATATTTCCAATCAGTAGATGTAGAACAACACATACTACACATTTTAGCACCCACAATTAACTATCTATTATCAACCCTACCTAAACATTTGCATCACAAATTTCAACAACACAAACCTAATTCCCAAACAAAATCAATCAAACAGAGACAACAATGTCAAATTACACTTATCAGGATGAAGGTAAACTTTATCTCAAAAAGTAAGAACACCACCAGTAGTTCAATACTTCAATAAACACATTCAAGGCCCCATAGATTCAAATAATCTGTATAACTACTAATTATCAACCCTAGCTAAACATTTGCACAATTGCACCACAAATTAAAACAACACAAACCTAATTCCACAAAAAAAAATATATATATCAATCAAACAAACAAATAAATCATAGATTTAAAAAAATGTGTGCAACTATTAACTATCAACCCTAGCTAAACATTTGCACCTAAAATTAAAACAACACAAACCTAATCCCAAAACAAAATAAATCAAACAGTTATAAGCATGTAATATTATACCTTATCAGGATGAAGATAAACTTTATCTCTAAAAATAAGAACAACACCAGCCTCATCAAGCACACTAGCAAACTTCTTCGCTTCATCAACCGATTTCGCAACACCGATACTCTCACACGCCTGCAACAGCTCCGAATAACCTATCACCTCTTTTCCTTCCATACCGAATTTCGTCTTCAACGCGTCCACATTCACCAACCGCATCAGCTTCTTCGCCTCCGCTACCGATATATTATCTCCGTCACTAACCGCTGCCACTCCACCACCGTCTCCGCCACCGGCGACCGTACTCAAAAACAAACGGTTACGGATACAGTTACAGTTATAAAACCTGTAACTAGATTCAACGGAATCAACGGACGCAACGGTTCTCGATCCATACCTGTACGGTTTTGACCTGACAATTGTTGAAGATAAGCCTTGTTTCAGCAACGAGAACGATGATTTCCACATCGTTTTGTTTTGTTTCTCTCTCTATATATGTATATGTCTGTATCTATAGATTTGGATGCGTAAATCGGTTGTGCATTTTGAAGAATTGATTCTGTTTTTAGGTGATTAGGAGGTTAGCAATGGTTGTTTTAGAGAGAGAAAGTGATGAGAGAGAGAGAGAGTAATGGAGGAGAGAGAAGAATGGACGGAAAAGATGACGGAGCGATTTGACCGTTTAAATGGAAAGAGTAACTTTATGAGGTTATGGGATAATGACGCGTGGCGCGCGTGGAATTGGAAAATGGAAAGCGTGTGTTGCCCCACTTTAGAATTGCAATGTGCGTGTGCCAGGGGCGGATTTAGAGGGGTTTACCGGGTTCCCAGGAACCCAGTCGATTTGAAAAAAAACGTTTTTTTTTAGTGTAAACCTTGTATGATTTGGAAAAGAACGTTTTTTTGTAGTGTAAACCTTGTATGATTTGGAAAAAGGAACCCAGTGAAAAAACTGGCTGGATCCGCCACTGCGTGTGCCGACCTTGGAGAATTCTAGGGTTGTGGTTTTCTTAAGGCTGATTCTATACACACCCCCCCTCCCTCCTGATTATACCCCTCTTGTGAGAGGAAAACTGTCGATCCCACGCGGGCCCCACCTGTAAGTATATGAGAGGAGGGGTGTAAAAAGTAACTAGGGGTGTAGAAAGCAGACCCTTTCTTAATTTTATGAACCTACTTTTCTCAATTTTAAGAGTTAAAATTCTATTTATGTGAATAATTCTACCATTGATTTAAGATATATTTTGATGATATTTTTATTCTGAGGGTGTGAACGAGAACGAGGAATTCAACTAAATTTTCAAGAGGTGTGATTGAGATTTTCGTCTAAAAAAAGGGAAATTAGCCTGTAATAATCTCACCTATACCTTATTGGCCATTAATAATCCCACCTCAAAATATTCCCCCCACCAGTCCCACCTTTTTTTTCCTACAATGGTCCCCCGTTAAAAAAACTTAACGGAGTTAAGCTTTTTTCCAAATTACAAACAAATTTTTAGGGCTTTTGATTAGAACGACGATACGAGTCCATTGATGTAAAACTTGCCTCAAAACGGTGCTCCAAACGATGAAAACGGTGCTTCAATTCAGGTGTCTAGATTTCCAATTAACCAAAATCAAGTCACTTGGAGCACCATTTCGAAGTAAGTTTTACATCAATGGACTCGTATCATCGTTCTGATCAAAAGCCCTAAAAAAATTGTTTGTAATTTGGAAAAAAGCTTAACTCCGTTAAGTTTTTTTAACGGGGGACCATTGTAGGAAAAATAGGTGGAAGGCGGGACTAGTTGTGGGAATATTCTGAGGTGGGATTATTAATGGCTAATAAGGTCTAGGTGGGATTACAGGCCAATTGTCCAAAAAAAAAAAAATTAGGGGCGCCTCGGCCACCTTCTTCTAGGGTCCTTTCTACCTCTCTCATTCAAATTGGTTGTCACTTCATGTGGCCTGTGGGTGCTCTCCAAAAATACTGGTTGAAGATGGTTCTATAACTGAATAAATGTTGTTAAATGTGTGATAAATGTTGATGTTATATTTACCACATGTCCCCCACTAAATTCTTTCTATGTTTTGAATTACAAACTATAGGTGGTCCCATGATCAATTTCGCCAATAGAATGGTGAGCGCCATCCATTTCATGTGTGGCCCCTTTTCCTTTCCACCTTGTGAGGGGCAGCGCCGTCTCTAGGTCTGGTAAACTCGTGCCGACGCCAATTTCAAAAAGCCTGAAAAATCTTTATAAACTTGTATATATTTATTAAATTATATATTTAGTATATTCATTCATTTATTATGCAAAAAATTATTGGTGGTGTAGTGGCAAAAACTATCTCAAAATAATATAAAGGTCTCAAATTTGAGTTTTGCTCCATCACTAAGTTTTTATATTTGCAATTCATTTACCCTTAAGACCGTGGGGTATGGTGGGCCTTGGGTTGGGGCGTGGGTTGGGCATTTGTTGACACGTGGAATGGGTGGCAGACATGGGCTAAACCCACATTCAACACGGTATGGTGGGGCGGGGGTTTGGGGCGTGGGTTTGGTGGGCTGACCCGCTGGGCTATTTCAATATTATTTAAAACAACAAATTTAATTTTTTTAATATTTTTAAATAAAGAAAATTACAAAAAAAAAAAATCCTAACTTTTATATTTGTTTTTTATCTCTTCTCTCAACACCAAGACTAGTTGTAACTCGTCACCCTGTAGGTGATCAATGGGCTGGGATAGAATTTCAAATCATCCCGTTTTTGTTTCTGGGCATCTCTAGCTTCTTTGCTCCTTCGTATTTCGGCCCTTTGTTGTTGGAATACGTTGAATGTATCCAACTTGCATGAAATGTCATCCAACTGCTCGCTGTATATTCCCCTACGCGAGCCAGAACTCCCAGCTGAAGGCGATGTCGTACCAGATCTAGATTTTTGAGCACGCCTTCTTGAGGCATTTCTTCCATACTCAGGCCGGTTTGGGCTTGGCGAATCATCCAAAAGGTCCTCAAACTCTTGATCTCGTGCATCAGATTGGGCTTGGGACGAGGCCCTTGACCTTTTGGAAGACGAGTTAGTTTCGCTACCAATGGGGATAGTCGCCCACTTTGGATGGAACTTACAAATCTCCCAACAATGCATGAAACGGAAGTCGGTCTTCACATTTGATTTGAATGTCACCACTGCATTTGTCAAAATGTCGGCTTCGGTTTCACCACTTTTAGGGTTTTGCTTTGCTTTATTTAAAAAACCACTAAATTTTGTAAGTTGGGTGCTTATCTCGCTCCACTTTGAGGATAAGCTATCGTTTTCACGATAAGTCTCCGTACCCATTTCTTCATGGAATAGTCTACTAACCGATTCCCACATGGCGGTTCGATGTTGCGAATTTCCTATTTTAATAAAAAAAATAATATATTACAAACTTATATAAAAAATAACCATTAATAAAAAGAAAGGTTAAGAATACCTAAAGTTGAATGTTGAGATTGTTCACACCAAGCCCTCGCCAATGCAACTTCTTCAGCAACGACCCATTTTTGTTGTTTTCGTTTGGCGTTTTCAACTACTTTATCCGCCTCGGTTTTTTTCTTATGACTTCTCTTTTTGATGGGTTTCGATGCGGAAGGACCATCATTGGGTGGTTGAGTTTCGGGAACGGATTCGTTTTGTGAAAGGTCGATGGAGGTTGGTGAAAGGTCGATTGGCGATTGTGAAAACGGGGTAGGTATCGAATCGTCGGTGTGTGGGAAGTTAGTAAACACACGATTCCCGATATACGATGCATAACCCGCCATGTCGGGCATAGGAGAGTGTATGAAAAATGGACGAGCTATTGGACGAGTGGGTGGTGGGCTATGATTATTTTCTTGGAATCCATACGGGTTGCTCGGGGTCAAAAGGACGGCTGTAAGTAGAGGTGTACAAAAAAACTGGTTTTAGAACCGAAACCGGAAAAAAAACCGAAACCGGTTTTTTTTAACCGCCGGTTTTTATACCGGTTACTATTCTTGACTTCAAAAACCGGTTATTAACCGAACCGGTTATACCGGTTATTGTTTTGGACCTCAAAAACCGGTTAGTAACCGGAACCGGTTATAAAAAAAAACGGTTTTTATTTTGGGTGAAAAAACCAAAACCGGTTAATAACCGAAACCGGTTTTTGAAAAAAACCTATTTGTACACCTCTAGTTGTAAGGATGCATTTTTTCGTTTTGTAGAAGGAGAATTGAAAATGTATAGAAGATCTGGTTGAATGTGGTAAAAAATGGAAGAAAAATGTGAGTTTTATAGTGAAAAAATGGAAGATTTTTTTTTTTTAAATATAGCCGTTGGCCAACGGCTAGCCCAACGGCTATTTTCTTTTGGCCATACAAAGCTCGCCATGTCAGATCGCTTCCCCCGCCCCACGCCCGGCTTGAAACCCAAGCCCCAAGGGCCACGCCCCAACCCAAGCCCCATACCCCATGTCCTAACCATAATTTTGGGCCCAATTCTTTTCGTCGCCCGATACCTAAATTTTTTCAAGAGTTTTCGAGAACGGCTCTGGTGAGGGGATGTCTTTGTTCAAGTCCCACAAACAACAGGAATTAACAAGAAATTTACCATTAAAAAAAAAAGAGATCTTGGTTTAAATTCTACAAACAACAGAAATTAAAAAGAAATTTACCATTCGAAAAAAATAATAGAGTGATTATGAATAACATATAGCCTCGCTGACTTAATTTTATTTAATTAAAGAGAGCATTCTTGCTTAAAGTAATGAAGATCTCTCGCTGAAAAGCATATAAATTCTTTCTATGTCCCCCACTAATTCTTTCTACATATATTCTTTGTATACTTCTATTGATTCACAACTGATTGCTAATTTTGGATCTTCTAAGTTTTGATGTCCCCCACTAAATATCCATTTTTCAAAGATTGATTTTATTAATATATCAACAATGTAAAAAACTTGTTACAAAATTGAGATTAATGAGACCTGTTCAAAACAAGTTCCTTGAGCTACAAATGGTATCTTCACAAAGACGACCCAAACCATTGAACACACAGATGCTTTGACCCCACATAGTGGGGCACTAAACTAATAACCACTGCATTACCAAATTTAGATCTTCATTACATTAAGTCTTATCTTCACCATATACACTATATGTAAAACCTCTATAAATTAATACTCGATAAATTAATAAACTTGATAAAATTAATAATTCGTCCGGTCCCAACTTGGGACAAGTATAAAATTGGATCACAATCAATAAAATAATAAGATAATAACTTTTTTGAAATCACAGTGTATATATATTGGTCCAAAAAACTATAAATTAATAGTCACTAAAAGATTCCAAATTATAAGATTGTCTAGTAAATAATAATATGCATTGAAGTTTGTTTTCGTAAGATAATGTTTAATATACTCTACATGGAGAAGAAATGTGCATTGAAACTTGTTTTTCTAATTTATTTTTTAGTACCATAAACTAACTTTTTGTATTAAAAATAATGAACTTAACAAATTCAATTGAGTTAATGACTGTTTTTGTCCCTGTAGTTTGTCAAAAATCACTATTTTAGTCCATTAGTTTAAAAATTGTGATTCGAGTCCCTATGGTTTCACTTTCATAACCATTTCAGTCCACCTCGTAACCATTTCAGTCCATGTACTTACCGAATAAATGGATTGAAATGGTTACGAAAGTGAAACCACATGGACTGAAATGGTTACGAAAGTGAAACCACAGGGACTGAAATCGCAATTTTTAAACTAATGGACCGAAATAGTGATTTTTGACAAACCACAAGGTCGAAAACAGTAATTAACTCAATTATCCTATATATTAATAAACCAACCTTATGAGTAGTATTAGGACATTTTGGTAATTTTATTACACAGTTGCTTGCATCATACCCTAACACACGTACATCCCATCGTCGCTTTTTCATCATCTCCACCCTCTTCTCATCTGAGAAACCCTCAGACCAACTCACCATCACCGTCCCACCATCCATCTCCGACGCCACCAAATCCGGCCACCGGACACCTCCCCAAACTCCTTTAACCCTTTCCCCTACAACAATTTCGACAAAACCCCCACTTCCCCACAGAGACCATCATCTCTGTCGTACATGGGGATGATGGCCCATATACCTCCATCGATTCATATTCCTCCACCTTGCTTTATCCTGAATGTTTTTTAGGGTTCCGTCGTACATGGGGATGGATGCGGGTCCATGACAGTGGTTCAACACGGCGACGGCGGTAGTGGTGAACAGCGACGACGACCGCGGCGGTATTAGTGAACAATGCCGGCGACCAAGCTGCGGCTGGCCCTGCAGGTGTGGATGGTCCTGACGGTGGTTCAACGAATGTAGAGACAAGCAAAGTCACGGCCATGTGAAGTTCGTGTGGTGCTCCAACTACGGCAAGTGTTACCCTATGGTCATTCTGTTTTGATCTTTACTTTATTATCTGTGTTGTTACAATCCGAATTGTTAAATCTAGATGGATTCAGGTGTAGAGTTGTTCCGTTCGGAACAAGATTCATTTTAATTATCACAGTGTGATTTTTCTGCAATCGTAGCAGAAACATGCTCACCGTTCACAGTTTTACCTGCTTTAATGAACGAGTATCGTGTACACGAGTTAAACGTGCAAAACGGCGTGTTGAAATCTTTGTCGTTTCTTTTCGAGTATATCGGTGAATGGGGAAAAATTATATCTATGCGGTGACTCCATTACTTGAAGATGCACTCATGGACCGGGACCTGGTTCATAGACAGACGGCTGCTTCAACAGTTAAACACATGGCTCTGGGTGTGGTGGGGTTGGGGTGTGAAGATGCTTTGGTTCACTTACTGAACTATGTGTGGCCCAACATATTTGAGACATCACCACATGTTATAAATCCTGTGATGGAAGCTATTGAAGGGATGCGTGTGTCTTTGGGTGCAACAGTGGTGCTCACTTACTGTTTACAGGGTCTGTTTCATCCTGCAAGGAAGGTTCGGGAAGTGTACTGGAAGATCTACAACTCGCTCTACATTGGTGCTCAGGATGCCCTTGTGGCGGCTTATCCGGTGCTGGAGGATGAAGGAGACAACGTTTGCAGTCGGCCTGAGCTGTCTATGTTTGCCTGAGGTAGTTGCTTTTTGATTATGTGTTTGGTTGATAATGTATCTGGCTGGAGTGGGTTTTGAAACTTTCTTGGATTACAGGAAGCTGTTGAAAGGTGAATGAACACAACGATGTCATGATCAAACGGTAAGTCGAAACTTGCATATGACATGTATCGAGTAATGGATTTGGTTATTACATGGATGCTTGTTTTAATTGGTTTTTTGTTGATGTTTTAAATGGCTGGAACTGCTGGTCTTGGAGGGGGTACCACTTGCAAAGAATACGTGAAAAACTCTTTTCAGTCTTTGCTTTTATTATCTGGCATTTTTCTATTAAACTGACTTGTGCACTATTTCTTTGAAGCATAAATGGTGAACCCTTTGTCCACCCAAAACAACAAACACGGGTGGGATGGCAGTTAAGAGCAAGGAACAATCAGCTAATTCTTTTTGTTCAAATAATACTGACCGCCTACTAATTACAAGTAGCGCAACACATCAGCCATGTAAAACATGTAAGTAATGGTTGAATGTTAATGACACTAATATGTATGTCTAGATATACCATTTCTTGATGATTGCGTATGTTAAAGCACCATAATAACTTGGTTCTCCGTTGGCATAACGAATTCTCGCCAAAGTGAGACCAACATCTAATGTCGCGCAACGCGCGAATGGTCGAATACCCCTAGTTCAATTAATTTGTTAATATATGTTAGACTTGGAAATTTATAGGCCATATGTATCTCTTTAAATTAATAAATTATTAATTTATCGATATAATTTAATAAAATATCTCAAACCCAGCAGTATCACAGCTTGCCGAAGGACAAGAGTTTCATTCTCAGGGGTATTGTTTACACTTCTTTATGGATTCTATGGAACGAGCGCAATGATCGGATTTTCAATAATAAAAAGCGAAGACCTATAGAGTTATTAGAAAATGTAAAGTCGGTTTCATTTTTTTGGTTTCGTCATAGGTCTAGACATAAACAAGTCGATTGGTGTAAGTGGCGTTGTTGTCCTTTGGATTGATGTCTTTTGGTGTTTTGGCTCGTAGGTCCTCTCTTTGAGGACGCTCGAGCTTGTGTTTAATGAAGTTCTCTTTTCAAAAAAAAAAAAAATTATAGGGGTTTACTATATATTCTGTTTGCTACTTTTTTGCAAGAGATCTTCATTACTTTAAGCAAGAATGCTCTCTTTAATTAAATAATTAAGCCAACGAGGCCATTTGTTAATTCATACTCACTCTATTTACACATAGTTATCAATCAAGACAAGCATGTCTTTTGGCTAAGAGGCATCAGGATGTATTTAAGGTGAAATATTGGGGTTTTTAATTTTCTGTTTTTAAATGATTAAAAGAAGAGTTAACTATAATAACCCTTCAAAATATTTCTCGACACCTCTAATATCTTTTAAAGTATCCCTATATGTCTTAAAATACACCCCATATGCGAAAACCGAGCCCAAATTATTTTTACAAAATTAAATATTAAATAAAAACAAGAAAATGGGGTCGCTCGCGGGCCGCGAACGTGTAGGTGGTAACCTACGCGGGCCGCGGCAGCTAGGAGGTCAGGCGAGCCCCTGAGCCGCCACGTGGCACCACTCGTGTCAAGCCTAGTGGCGAGTCAGCCAAGCTAGGGCCTACCCTACTTGGCCTCGCGGACCGCAAAGCCCATGAAGGACACCTATGCGGGGCGCAACGAAATCAGAATCAGGCCCTATAAATAGAGGCCATCAGCTTTCACTTCCGATCGTTCACAATCTTCTTCTCTCGAATTTTCACATAGTTAAAGTTATTCTCGGGCATAATACCCCCCTAAATAACGAAGTTCTGCCTCGTTGTAAGTATCATAACCCCGGTTACGTATTAGATACGCTGCCCGATTGATCCAGGGTTCCGTAACGGCTGTCGTGGTTCTGCCCGACGTAGTCGTTGGAATGCCGTCTCGGGGTGGGTATTACTAATGTAAATATTGGGTTATTATACTAACGCGTGTGCATTTGTGTAATTTATAGATAATAATCAGGAAATCCTTAAAGAAAACCTTAAAAGAGCAATGGGAGTAATCCTCTTTTTGTATAAACCTTTTTGTGAGTAATCTCCTTTTTGTAAACTGTTTTTACAAAACCTTAAATATTTTACAATGTGATTAAGCAGTGATTGAGTCTTTGTAATTCTTCAATTACTGTCAGTATGTTGGGGTTTTGTATACAAAATGTGGAACACGTTACCATTGGACAAAGAGTTAGCCAATGGGTAATATGACCCACCAGTCAGGATTGACAGTACTGAATTAGTAATTGTGTAGATGTAAACATTGTAATCGCTCTCAATACTGTTAAAAGATAAAACTCTTTGATTAAACTGAGATTCACTCACCAGTATTTTCCATTGACAAAATGTTTTTAAACGCGTTTCAGGTAACAAAATGTGAAAGCCAACATAGAAGCCAGCTGGACAACACTGAAGGCTTGGAAAAGTGGCTATAAAAGTTACCTAAATAAAGAAGATGTTTTATTTAAATAAAATAGGGTTTTATCCCTATAAAAATGTGTGTACTTGAAACATGGGATTTTCCCATATGTTTAAATATTATAAAAGCGTGGTATTTTACTCTGATAAAATATTTCCTAACTACGGCCTGATGTATTTTCCGCTGCCAAATAATGATAAACACCGATACCACCAAAATTGAGTCTCGCGACCGCCCGTTCCCGGGACAAATAGGGGGCGGGGGTTGCGACAGAAGGTGGTATCAGAGCTAAGCTACTGATTCAGCCACAGAAGTGTTCTGCTGACACCAAAGTATTATTCAATATGTTAGGAAATAAATTACGGAACTACGTGTATATTTGTATTTTATTGTTGTGTGTTATTTGACTATTTGTTAGTTTACAGTATGAGCGACCAAGGACCTTCCGACGCCTACCGTCAGTTGTCCAGCTCACCTAGAAGCGAAGGCACCTCTTCACAGCCTGCCCTCTCAGGGTATTTAGCTGATAATGAAGATGGGATATTCGTGTTTAAGGCTCAGTCTGAAGAGCCATTCCCTCCTAAAAAGAGAGGATGGTTCAGTAGAGAAGCACATGAACGTAGGAAGAGGATGAAAAAGTTGCAAAACCAGCGAGCTTTAGCAGCCATTAAAAGAGAAACAGATGCTCACACTCAGGATATGCTCAATAGGAGTTTAGCAACCACAGCTGCTGACCCTAACCTGGAGCAGCTGATAGCACCCCAACCATTACCACTGTTTCCCACACAGCCAATGGAAATTAAGAACCACCCAGAAAACCAATTCCCAATGCCTGATTTTAACCCAGAAGAGATACCTAGGATACCAGCACCCAATCCCTTAGACCCAGATTATGACCCGTGGTTGGATGACAATAGGGACTATGTACAACGCTACCTAATACCAGAAGATGAACCTATGCCCAATCTAGCAGCCTTCGCAGGTTTGGACCCTCTAGATCCCTTCTATGATAGTGATCAATACATCAGGGAAATTTTAGAGAATCCTTACCCGTACCAGGAACCCATACCCCAGTTTCCAAACCCAGTCCCAGCACCTGGACCCCCAATGAGTGCAGAAAATGTGCAAGAGCTCTGAACTTTCGGTGAGGGGATTTTAGAAAATAGCGAGAGAATGAGGAAGGTTGGAGAACGACTCGTCTGGAAATATGACGAGCGTAATATGGAGTTCCGGATGAACCCATATCAGTGATGGTGTTAGTACTAATAATAATAATAATATAATAATATATAATATGTGTGTGTGTTTGAAAAAAAAATCTAGATAATAATTATAGATACCTACTAGTATTGTAATTTTAAATTCCAGTTCTAGTTTGTATTAGATACCTAATATAAGAAAGAGTAAGTCGCAATGTTCGACGATTTTGATCAATATGCGTATCATGTGATTGGTTGTATTAAATATTATATTGTGATATTAATACGTGGTAAATGTTTAAAATTCAGATGGCCGACCAAGTGAATCAAGAGAACCCGGTTAATAACCCGGAAAACCAGAATAACGATAACCTGAACAACAATAACAATGGAAACCCAGTGGATAACAGTGCCATCCAACACATAGTGGCACAAGGGATAATAGATGCAATGCCATATATTATTCAAACAGTTAGGGAATCGGATAATAAAAGTAACTGTGATAGTAAACGACCCACTGAACCAGAAAACAGCGTGAACAATGGACCCATACTTCAAGTGCCCATTTCCTAAAGGAGGAGAACCATATCTTATGGTTGTTCTTATAAAGAATTTTGGTCTTGTAAACCAATGGAATTCTCGGGCAATGAATGGGCCATTGCAGCTCTACGCTGGATAGAAAAGACCGAGGCAGTCTTAAAAATAAGCAAGTGTGCGGAAGAGGATAAGATAATGTTTGCTTCCAATCTGTTTAAGAACTCAGCCTTAGAATGGTGGAACATTATCCTCCAATATAGAGGAAGTGACAATATTTACAATATGGAATGGGCGGAATTTAAAAACATGGTAGAAAGGAAATTCTGCCCTCCCAATGAAAAAGAACAGATAGCAAATAAGTTCTTAAACCTTAGGATGACTGGAGTGGATAGTAAGGGATACACTACGTTATTCTTTGAATATGCTAGAATAGTGCCAACCCTTGCATCACCTGAACCAGTGTTAATCTCCCGTTACATCTGGGGATTAATCAGTGAGATTAGACATGTAGTCAAGGCAACTAGACCTAAAACTATAGAAGAAGCTGTAGAACTAGCAAATACATTGACAGATGAATTAGTGCGTACACGAGAGGAGGACCAGAGGAGAAACCTAGCTCAGAGGCTTACCCAAGAATTTCGCTCTGGAAATTCCAACCGTGGTAAAAATATAGGTTCTACCTCTGCACCTTATTGCAAGTATTGCAAAAGGAAGCATTCTGGAAGATGCTCCATATATTGCAACTTTTGCAAAATATCTGGACACAAGGAAGAAGACTGCAGGAAGAAACCTAACAACAGGATATGCTATAACTGTGGAGAACAAGGCCACATTAAGCTAAATTGTCTGAAACTAGTTCCAGCCATGAACAATAAGAACACCAAAAATGCTAGAGCATTTGTTCTAACTGTAGAAGAAGCTAAGATGATTCTAGATGTGATAGCCGGTACGTTTTTAGTTAATGATGTTTTTTCTAAAGTATTATTTGACTCTAGTGCGAACCAAAGTTTTATTAATAATGCATTTTGCAAACTTCTCAATCAACCATTAATTAAACTCCCACAAGAATGTCTAGTAGAGACAGCAAATGGGGAAACCGTTAGGATTTCTGAAATCTTGCAGGGAGCAAGAATATAATTTTTAAATCAAAAGTTTATTGCAAACCTTTATCCAATGAATCTGGCAGGATTTGATGTTGTATTAGGAATGGATTGGTTAATAGCCAATAAAGCCAGTATTTTATGTGATCAAAAGTCAATCCAAGTAAATTCACCAAAGGGTGAAAAGATCACAATTAAAGGAGATAAGCCATCTAAATCCACAAAATTCATCTCTGTGATGAAAACAGTAAGTTATATAAGAAAAGGATCATTAGTGTATTTGATTTCCATAATCACTAACACTAAAGTAAAAGAACTGAAGGATATTCCAGTAGTATCTCAGTTTTCAGATGTGTTTCCAGAAGAATTACCAGGACTACCTTCAGACAGAGAAGTTGAATTCAGAATCCATCTGCTACCAGGGACAGCACCGATTGCCAAAGCACCCTACCATTTGGCACCCGCAGAAATGCAGGAACTGAAGAAACAATTAGACGAAATGTTGGAAAAAGGATTCATACAGCCAAGTTCATCGCCATGGGGAGCACCGATTTTATTCATTAAGAAGAAAGACGGATCAATGCATATGTGCATTGATTACCGTGAATTGAACAAGGTCACGATTAAAAATCGGTATCCATTACCAAGAATCGATGATCTGTTCGATCAGTTGCAAGGAGCTCGATTTTTCTCAAAAGTCGATTTACGCTCAGGATATCATCAATTAGAGGTACAGGAAGAGGACATTCCTAAAACCGCATTTAGAACAAGGTATGGCCATTATGAATTTACTGTCATGCCATTTGGTTTAACCAATGCCCCAGCTGCATTTATGGACATGATGAATCGAATATGTAAGCCATATTTGGATAAATTCATAATTGTCTTTATAGATGACATTCTCATTTACTCTAAAAGTAAAGAGGAACACGCAGCGCATCTGCATGCACTCCTAAGTTTATTGAGGAAAGAAAAGCTTTATGCTAAGTTTTCAAGATGCGAGTTTTGGTTAGAACAGGTACAGTTTCTTGGACATCTAGTCAATCATGAAGGAATTCATGTGGATCCCACCAAGATCGAGGCAATTACCAAATGGAAAACCCCTGAGTCACCAACCGAGGTTAGAAGTTTCTTAGGATTGGCCGGTTATTATAGGAGATTTATTCGAGATTTTTCTAGAATAGCCATTCCTTTAACTAAGCTAACCTGCAAATCTGTTAAGTTTGAATGGGAACCAAAACAAGAAGAAGCCTTTAGAATTCTTGAGCAAAGATTAACCAACGCACCCATACTAGCGTTACCAGAAGGAACTGAAGACTTTGTAGTCTATTGTGACGCTTCTAAGTTAGGTTATGGATGTGTGTTAATGCAACGTCAAAAGGTTATAGCCTACGCCTCTAGACAACTTAAGAATCATGAAGAAAACTATTCAACCCATGATTTAGAATTAGGAGCCATAATTTTTGCTTTGAAGATTTGGAGACATTACCTTTACGTTAGTAAGTTTACCATTTTCACCGACCATAAGAGTTTAAGGTGTGTTTTTGGGCAAAAGGAGTTGAATATGAGGCAAAGACGTTGGATGGAGATACTTAGTGATTATGATTGTAATATCCAGTATCATGCAGGAAAGGCAAATGTGGTGGCTGATGCTTTAAGTCGAAAGTATCAGGAAAAGCCAAAAAGAGTACGTTCTCTTAAATTAAATCTACAAGTAGATTTAAACGAACAGATTAGAAAAACACAAGAATTAGTAATCAAGGATGATACTGAAAAGTTGAAAGGAATGATTAAGGAATTAAAACAAGGAACAAATGGAATTTGGAGATTCCATAAGAAAAGAATGTGGATACCTAAATTAGGAAACCTACGCCACCGTATATTAGAAGAAGCCCATAAGTCTAAGTATACGATGCATCCTGGAAGTGATTATCAGGATTTAAGAAAGAATTTTTGGTGGATAGGAATGAAAAAGGATATAGCAGCTTATGTTTCTAAGTGTTTAACTTGTTCACAAGTTAAAGCTGAACATCAGAAACCCTCAGGTTTATTGCAGCAGTTAGAGATGCCAGTGTGGAAATGGGAATTGATAACAATGGATTTTGTTACCAAATTACCCAAAACAAGGAAAGGTAATGATACAATCTGGGTGATTGTAGATAGGTTAACTAAGTCAGCTCATTTTCTACCAATGAAGGAAACCTACAGTATGGAACAATTAGCTAAGTTATATGTAAATGAAATAGTTTCATTACATGGAATACCTTTATCAATTGTGTCTGATAGGGATAGCCGTTTTACCACTCATTTTTGGGCAAGTTTCCAAAAAGCAATGGGAACCAAGTTGAATCTAAGCACAGGTTATCATCCTCAAACGGACGGACAAAGTGAAAGAACAATTCAAACAATGGAGGATATGCTTAGAGCTTGTGTAATTGATTTCGGAGGTAATTGGGACGATCACTTACCATTAATAGAATTTTCGTATAATAACAGTTATCACACAAGTATCAATGATGCACCATTCGAAGCACTTTATGGACGAAAGTGCCGAACCCCAGTCTGTTGGACAGAAATTGGGGAAAAGCAATTATCCGGACCTGAAATAGTATAAGAAACAACCGACAAGATTATCCAAGTCAAGGAACGACTGAAAGCAGCACGTGATTGACAAAAGAGTTATGCAGATAACAGACGCAAGCCATTAGAATTTCAGGTAGGAGACAAAGTGTTATTAAAAGTCTCTCCTTGGAAAGGAGTAGTCAGATTCATTAAAAGGGAAAAGCTAAGCCCCAGGTATGTTGGACCTTTTGAGATTATTAGAAGAATAGGACCTGTAGCCTATCAGCTACAACTGCCAGAGGAAATGGCAGAAATACATGATGTGTTTCATGTATGCAATCTCAAAAAGTGCTTAGCTGATGAATCACTAATAGTGCCTCTTAAGGATATAGAGGTAAATGAACAGTTAAAGTTTGTAGAGAAGCCTCTACAGATTGAAGACAGGAAAGTTAAGAACCTTAAACACAAGAGGTTAGTTCTGGTCAAAGTAAAATGGGACTCCAAAAGAGGACCAGAATACATATGGGAGCTCGAATTAGAAATGCAAAGGAAATACCCACACTTATTCCAGTAGACCTCGAGGACAAGTTCTAAAACAAGGTGGGGAGGATATAACAACCCTCCAAAATATTTCCCGACACCCCTAATATATTTTAAAGTATCCCTATATGTCTTAAAATACACCCCATATGTGAAAACCGAGCCCAAATTACTTTACATAATTAAATATTAAATAAAAACAAGAAAATGGGGTCGCTCGCGGGCCGCGAACGTGTAGGTGGTAACCTACGCGGGTCGTGACAGCTATGAGGTCAGGCGAGCCCCTGAGCCGCCACGTGGCACCACTCGTGTCAAGCCTAGTGGCGAGTCAGCCAAGCTAGGGCCTACCCTATCTGGCCTCGCGTGCCGCGAAGCCCCTGAAGGACACCTACGCGGGGCACGACGAAATCAGAATCATGCCCTATAAATAGAGGCCATCAGCTTTCACTTCCGATCGCTCACAATCTTCTTCTCTCGAATTTTCACATAGTTAAAGTTATTCTCGGGCATAATACCCCCCTAAATAACGAAGTTCTGCCTCGTTGTAAGTATCATAACCCCGGTTACGTATTAGATACGCTGCCCGATTGATCCAGGGTTCCGTAACGGCTGTCGTGGTTCTGCCCGACGTAGTCGTTGGAATGCCGTCTCGGGGTGGGTATTACTAATGTAAATATTGGGTTATTATACTAACGCGTGTGCATTTGTGTAATTTATAGATAATCATCAGGAAATCCTTAAAGAAAACCTTAAGAGAGCAATGTGAGTAATCCTCTTTTTGTATAAACCTTTTTGTGAGTAATCTCCTTTTTGTAAACTGTTTTTACAAAACCTTAAATATTTTACAATGTGATTAAGCAGTGATTGAGTCTTTGTAATTCTTCAATTACTGTCGGTATGTTGGGGTTTTGTATACAAAATGTGGAACACGTTACCATTGGACAAAGAGTTAGCCAATGGGTAATATGACCCACCAGTCAGGATTGACAGTACTGAATGAGTAATTGTGTAGATGTAAACATTGTAATCGCTCTCAATACTGTTAAAAGATAAAACTCTTCTTGATTAAACTGGGATTCACTCACCAGTATTTCCCACTGTCAAAATGTTTTTAAACGCGTTTCAGGTAACAAAATGTGAAAGCCAACATAGATGCCAGCTGGACAGCACTGAAGGCTTGGAAAAGTGGCTATAAAAGTTACATAAATAAAGAAGATGTTTTATTTAAATAAAATAGGGTTTTATCCCTATAAAGATGTGTGTACTTGAAACATGGGATTTTCCCATATGTTTAAATATTATAAAAGCGTGGTATTTTGCTCTGATAAAATATTTCCTAACTGCGGTCCTGATGTATTTTCCGCTGCCAAATAATGATAAACACCGATACCACCAAAACCGAGTCTCGCGGTCGCCCGTTCCCGGGATAGATAGGGGGCAGGGGTTGCGACATTAATTGTCATTTTCGTCCTTATAGTTTGTCCACTTATGGCAGTTCAGACCAAATTTCAAATTCGTACCATTTCCGTCCGTCACATTCTTGAAATATGCCAGTTCCATCAAAAAATGCATGAGTTAACTGCCATTTTCGTCCTTGTGGTTTGTCCAATTATTAGACTCAACCTTAGTTTTTTGGATGGAACTAGCATGTTTCAAGAATGGCTGGGTCGAAAATAGTACAAATTTGAAATTTGGTCTAAAATGGCATAATTGGACAAACCACAGGGACGAAAATGGCAATTAACTCTTAAAAGAAAGGGATTTGATAACAATTATAAAGCATGTGATTAAGAGATAAAGACATGCGTAAACTATTTTACTTTCAATGAAGATCGACACATATGAATTACATGTTTGGATTTAAGGAATGTTATTATTCTTCACCTTATCTTTTTATCCATGTGACAAGAATATGGGGTCCTTTTAAGAGTAAAATGCACGAATAGTCCATGTAGTTTGTTAACATTTGAAAATTACACTTTTGCTCTTTGTGATTGGCTTGATTATTACTCGGATAGCCTCCAGAGTGGATGGTCGTTAGTTTTCCCAGTTAAGTTCATATAAAATGAGAAAAATGCCCTTAATATAAAAAAACTAGGATAATTACACTTTTCGTTCTTTATGTTTGTATCGAATTGCAATGGATAGCCTTTAACTTCAATAATTGCAGTCACAATCCTTTATTTGTAAAACTCATTACACCTTTCGTCCTTTACCACTAACTAGGTTAAAAATTTAAGTTTTGTCTGATCATGTGACTTGCACATGAGGGTAGATCGGTAATTTTACTCGTTTATTTAAAATAAATAAATAAATAAATAAATATATATATATATATATACCCTATCTCCTTCTCAAAAACCTTCCAAATCAAACTGATCTGTCTATATATTGAGGATTGTTTCAAACTCTCAAAAACCTTTGGTGATACAGGCGTAATTCCAACGAATTAAACTTATTCTTTAACTGTAAAGAGAGAGAATGACGATCGAGCAAGAGATCTTTGTAGAGGAAGTTACCCATGACAGCAGCAGTGGAAGCAAATCCCACCGTGAACCACATCAATCGCATCCTCATCATCATCTTTGAATTTAGAATTAGGGCTTCACAATCTATTTTTTCACTTTAGTATGTAAATCTCAAATCATGTAGCTGTTCTTTGAAACAGGTTCCAATGAGGTAAGCAAGCTCCTCATAAAGCAACTGGATTTTTAGACTTTTTGCTTTGATGTAAGCATTAATCTTTCTAATCGACATATCATTGTCATTCTCGTAAAGTAACCTCCTCAACATCTCTATGAACATCTCCAGATCTATGTTTGCCATATCTCAGCGTATCAGTATTTGTGCATCCTATTTCTGTGGTTTTAGCAGGTAGTTGGTTTTGTTCTTTAGGTGAATTCACCAGTCGTCAAGTTCCGAGGACCGAAGTGGGATCCCCTGGTTCCACCTTTGCTTTGATGCAATTTCAAGTCCAGTTGTTAAGTTCCAAAAGTGGGTTCAGTGCGTCTTCATCTTAATGTAATTCTTGCACCAACATACCCGTCTTCATTTTCTAATCAAAAGCCCCAACATCTTCATGTCTAACTATGATTAAAGAAATCAAGTTTTGGGATTAGGGTTGTTCTAGGGTTCTTGAATGGTGGTGGTGGGGTTTGGTGGTGATTGCCAGTTGTTTAGAGAGAGAAAGACTTATAGTGTTTAGAGAGAGAATGGATTTTAGGTATTATTTTTGTGTTGTTTATTAAAATATTTTTTAAATGATTTGGTAATTGGTAAAAAGACTAAATTACCCTTATGTGACTAAAGTTAACTGAAAATTTTAACCAAGTTAATGCTAAAGGATGTATGTTGTAGTGAGTTTTACAAATAATGGATTGCGACTGTAATTATTAAAGTTAAAGGCTATCCATTGCAACTCGATACAAACATAAAGGACGAAAAGTGTAATTTACCCAAAAAAACTAATTAAAAAGTTAGACCGACCACTCACTTCACCTTCTTCAATTACACCAAACCCTAATTCCAACTTTATCTTCTTCAAGTATCACCCACAACCATCAACATCCATCACCACTATCTCCCAATACCTTCGATCCGTTTCCACCATCAACGATCCTTGACCCCTAACTGAAAAACCCTAACCCCCGGTACCTTCAATTTGATTCCACCATTTATCACCAACATTTTCTCCAACCCAAACTCCTGCAACCACCCTCTACTCTGACTTCCACCTCCTCCTTTCGAAAACCCAAAATCCAACCAAACTCCGCCTGCAACCAACCACTCGACATCACCGCTATACCCACCCATTTCAGCATCTCCACCGCACTATCACCGGTCATCTACATCAAATCCACCAACTAAAACAAAGTTGTCGAATACTTTTCTCAGATCTGAGTTGCTGGTGAGAGGACCGCGGTTTTTTTGTTTCCAATGTGAAAGAGTAAGAATGATGGTAGTTGTAAGTTCAATAAGCTATTGTATATGATGGTGGTGAGCTCCGACATGGTTGTTGGTTGAGCTTCGATGAGAGGTATTATGAACTGTACGGTGGTTTGTGAGGGGTGGGGGTTGGCGTGGGGTGAGGGTTAGTTTATATTTAAATAAATAAAATCTGTGGGACCCATCATAATTAGTGATTAAATTCGTTTTATTTATTTATTATTTTAAATAGTAAGGGTAGTTTAGTCATTTTATATGGACTTAACTGGGAAAACTAACGACCATCCACTTCAGGGACTATCCGAGTAACAACTGACCAAATCACAAGGAGCAAGAGTATAATTTTCAAATGTTGAGAACCAAAGGAGGTATTTTAACAAACCACAGGGACTATTCGTGCATTTTACTCTCCTTTTAATTTTGATTCGATTTTCAATGTGATTAGTATGCATAACCATAAAGGTTGGGTGGTGTGGAATAAAGTCCTCATACGTCATCTTTATGCCACATCAGCGTTACGTAGGCAATGACTTTAACTAACTCACCCACTCATTTACATGATGTGAAATAAAGCCCCTTTAGCTTTTAATAAAAAAGGATAAAAAACAAGAAAATTGGTGATCGGTGGAAAGGAAAAAAGGACCCACACATGAAATGGATGACGCTCACCACTGTATTGGCGGCGGTGATGATGGCACCCCTCAATGATGCCGGAGGGGTGGTGTTCATGGTGCTAAAAGGATTGCGTGACATGAACCGTCACTTCACACCACTAAGCCTACGGCACTCGGTTTTGTAATTGGGTTGTTTTGGAAAATAAACACTTTCTATATGATTTTGTAAGATATGTATTTTTGCCCATGGCACTATAGTCTAGTGGCATTTTAGAGGTGGGATAAAGCTTAGGAACTTTGAGGTCCTGAGTTTGATTCCAACAAGGGAGGTTTTTTCCAGATTTATTTGGTTTCCCCATGAATTGGTGTATATGATATGATCAGATGATTTTGCTGGTAACACGATGATACTCTAATGTAACATCCCGAAAATACAAATTCTTAAATTCGTAATTTAGTTGCAAATAAATTTGTGAGATAATCTAGTTAGTAAAGACACTAACCTAGTTAGTTTATCACTTAATAGTAGCTTGAGACATAGAAATAAAATAAAACAAACAAGAGGGGCCAAAAGTGTTAAAATTGAAAATAGTTTTAATAAAAACTATTTTATTAAAACACAAACTAAAATCTGGAAGTGGGGATCGACCAGAACAAGGGGAGGGGCGACCTGAACTCATTCAAAACCCTGGTTCATGCTAAATCCTACAAATTGAAGATCCAATTGGCTCCCAAATCGAAATCTGAGTTAAGATTAGTAATCCCCATCACAAGGGGGTTGTAAGGTATGTAAAATTCTATGAAAATTCTCTGTTTGAAATTCTTATGAATTTAGGAGATTCAAAATTTGATGATGCATGTATGTGATTTGGTTAGATTAGGGATAATATAGTGTCTAGAAGTGAAACCTAGACAACTACATCTGAAATCATGTCCAAATTCAGGAAATTCCATGAACACATTGATGGTGGGTTGTGGGTTTTACAATATGATGATGAACACTAGGGTTTAAAATGATTATTCTAGTGTAATTTGATGATAGAAAGTGATTTCAGAAAAGTATGATGTTTAAATGATATATGAAGGCTATATTGATGTGAAGTTAGCTAATTAGCAAGCTATGAACTTGAATATGAAAGATATAAAAATTCTGCCCTTATAGTGTTTGATAAAATGCCTCAAAGAAGGCTTGAAACTGAATTGTTAAGTTAAAAACGCATAATTATGATGTATGATAAAATGTGCGTTATGTATGTGAAACAAAGAGTTCTAAACATAAAGTGATTGAACTCTATAGGAAAGGAAGCCGGGGCATCTAGCGGGCAAACCGGTGTGGACGCACGTTTGAAAGGCTTGCTTTAAAGGTATGTAACTTGACCCGTTACATTAAGTAGATTTTGATGATTATATAATGCGTAATTGAATTTTAGAATAAGGATTGTTTTGAATTAAAGCGGTGATGTCGCTATATTGAATAATAAGTCAAATTTGGTTGGAACTCATTGGTAGTCGTCACAAAGGAGGATTCCTTAGACGAGCCAAACGGGTCGAATAATCAAGTAAGGCATGGTTAATGCTCCGGAATATGATGTATTGATCTTTGATATTGGTATATATATAATATATTAGAAATACGAGAATTTAATGTATTGGTATGCTAGAAAAGCGAAATCCGAGATTTGGGTTTGAGTGTAATAAACAAATCAAACAAAACATGGATTTCCAGGGACTACCGTAAGTTACGGTAGTACCGTAACTTACGGTAGAGGTCAGGAGTTTACGGTGGTTCACCCCTGTTTTACGGTGGACCAGAAGCTTCCAGGACTTACCGTAACTTACGGTGACACTGTAAGTTACGGTAGAACCAGAAATAAAATTGTGTTTTATTTTTATTCAATTTGATGTTGGATCTCATGTTTATGTACTATATAACAATGTCAAAACTAATGTTTTAATGGTTTTGACTCTAGGTGACGAGGTGGATCTTACGGATGGCGGTCAGGCAAATGTCGAAGAACCAAACATGATTTTTGAAGCTTCCGCAATGTTTTAATCTTACTTAGACTTTGTTCATGGGTTGTAAACAATTTCTTAAACAATTTTTGAATGTTCCAACTTAGTCATTAGTTGACTAAGGTTTATGCTACTTGTGAACTTGACTTATGAAACTTATGTTAATTTAATATCTTTTGGTATAAAAATGTATAAAATTAGTATTAAATTCAAGTAAAATTTTTAAGAGTGTTACATCTAATGGTCCGTCAGTGATTCAAATTTACTGTAAAAAAAAAAAAAGATTTTAACTAACTGTCTACCTTTGGATAAAGTCAAAACTACTCAACTATTTATATCAAAAAATGGACGCTCTTAAATGCTACACCAAACTATATAATTATCAAATGAAATACACCCTTTCATTTCTGAAAAGACACCCTGTGGGCTTTAAATAGGGGTGCCTTATTCCCACATACCCTATATCTTATTTTCACATCCCCTATTGTATACGGGCCGTATACAATTATACGGCTCGTATAGAATGTTTTTTAATAGGAAAATGCGTAGAGAATGTTTTTTTTGGTTTTATTATATACGGCCCGTATACAGTTATACGAGTCGTATACATGTGTATACGATTTGTAAAACGTATACGGCTCAATTGATTTATTTTTGTGGGTTTTTGATGTTAGGACATGTATACGGGCCGTATAACTATATACGGGCCGTATATATTGGCTTTTTTCAAGTATCACGTTTTATTCCCGTAAAAACACAATCATTCTAGGGTTTCTAAAACTCTTCATCACCTTTAACAATGTCGATAAACGTTGATCGGAACATGCCGCTTAAATCGGAGCACAGGTAGAGTAACGTTACCGATCAGTCCGTTGATGAAAACCTTAGCGATCGCAGAGATCTTCGTGTTGGTTATTTATCGATTCCGAGTAACTAGTAGAAGAACCTGCCACAAACAAGTTCTCCACAGTTTGTTATTCAGATCTCTGTTCGGTCATCTTTCCAAACTACAACACACGATACTTTTAATAAGCTGTCATAGTTGTCAAATTCGATTTCAACAAATCTTTTCATTTTCCTTCAATTTCTAAAACATTCTCTGTTACATGAAGACGTGTCAGGTTCTTCTACTAGTGGTATTTTACTGAAGTATTGAAGATTGAGGCGGGCATTGTTTAAATCTGAATATAACTAGATGTTACGTGTATCAGCGTTGTTTATCACCCTGTGTGAGCATTGGAAACCCGACAAACAGTCTTGACAACTGTGACATTTTATCTATCTATGTGTGTCACATCCATCCTGTTATTGCAATCGATATGATTAATTTTTTCAGATTTTTTTCTAATTAGCGTTGTTAACTACCAAAAGAATGCATACACAAATAGTTCTAGTAGACGAAGCAAAGAGACCGTTGTGTATCTGAATCAGGTTCTCAAACAAACACTACCAAAGATGGGTTGGTGAAAAATACCGGAGCTGTTATCTCGGTTGTTCAGTACTCTCCTATATCAACTTGAACGGTTGATGGTTAGAAGGATCGTTCTAATAGATTAAAGAGAATAAACCATTTTTTACCAATTTTCACTCCAGTAGTTGAAACTTGAGCGCAGGAATCAATTCAAAACCCTCACCCTCAAAAATCAACCAGAACCCAAAGGAAAAAAGGGCTGATAATGGCTGATGGTTCTTCGTTGAGGAAACCAAACGTAGACGGAGATGATAGGCCTGGTAACCGGAAGAGAAATCAATTGTATTTTTTAGTTGCTTCTCTGGTTAAGTTTCTGAACCAACCGAAATCCACAAATTCCAACAGTTTCTTCATAGATTTCGTCCGGTTTCCAAACTCTTTCACACAAAGTTAATATTCACTGTGGTGGATGCAAGCATAAAGTTAGAAAAAATACTCAAGTTGAACGGACGATATGTATCAACAAATTGTGAGTGGGAATATGGCTATGAAGAATAGTATGGATAAACAATCACCGTATACGGGTTTTTCTGCTAGTTATTCGGAATGTTTCGAATCATCACAGAAGACGTGTCGGGTTCTACTGCTAGTAGTATGAGTCTGAGTCCATTGTGGTTCGTGAATGTTTCGAATCATCACGACAAGGATCGTTCTGATAGATTAAAGAGAATAACCCTTTTTTTACCATTTTTTACCATTTTTTACCCATAGTATACGAGCCGTATAATAATATACGGCCCGTATACAACCATCGTATACATTGTATACGATCGGTAACTTTTTAGTTGAATGTTAACTTTTTAGTTGCTTATCTTGTTAAGTTGTGTATTTACGAAGCTGACAAACACATTGGTATTTTCTCAAAATGTGCAAACTTGAAGAATCTCACATTAAAGGAGTTTGCAACAACGGGATCAGATGGTTTGAGTATCTTTCATCCTCGTTTGGCTAATCTCACACTTGAAAATGACCACATTGGTATTTTCTCAAAATGTGCAAACTTGAAGAATCTCACATTAAAGATCTCTACATAAACTCTTCTACATCTTTTAACCAGTTGTCCATCACTTAAGACCTTGAAAGATTTGTTGAAATCGAAGCATTCACGAACCACGATGGACTCAGACTCATGTTCAAGTAAGTGTCTAAAAATCTAAAAATTCAGGTTTACCTTGTAAATTTCTCAAAACAAACTCTCGTTTCTTCATCTTCATCTTCATTTGTTGAGAAACCATTATCTTGTCTTTCAGAAGAGTTTGTATTGAACCAAGAATACTACAAACATTCTATACCTTGCAACGTATACAGGTGCAAGAGAATGGCGAGTTATTTTTCAGTTATTTCTGTTGAATCACAAATTCCATTGTTTAAACCAGAATCAGGTTCTCAATACAAGGATCGTTCTAAGAGATTAAAGAGAATACACCATTTTTTTACCATAGTATACGAGCCGTATCAGAATATACGGCCCGTATACAATCATCGTATACATTGTATACGATCGGTAAATTTGTTTTTTACCGAGCGTATACGGCCGTATAAACGGTATACGGCCCGTATACATATGGTAAAAATGGTAAAATAAGGTCTTTCTTTCCTTTTTTTAGTTGCTTCTCTTGTTAAGTTTCTGAACCAACCGAAATCCACAAATTCCAACAGTTTCTTCGTGGATTCCGTCCGTTTTCCAAACTCGGTCATTCCTTGTGATACATGAACGTTGTATTCTTGTCTTTCAGAAGAGTGCTGTAATAGAGAAATCATCCTATGTCTTTTATCAACCGAAGAGGCGGCAAGGACAGATAATACTTCATTTGTCGAGAAACCATACTGTCAAGAAACTAACATCTTTTAATACTTCATTGCGTATGTGCTTGTGCTGTAGAAACCGGTGATGAATTTGTGTATCTAAATCAGGTTCTCTGCCTTAGATCGGTCATTCCTTGTGATACATGAACGTTGTATTCTTGTCTTTCAAGACAAGGATCGTTGGAAGGATTGTAGTAGCAGGACATTGGTACCACTGTGAAAATTGCATCAGGGGGGGAGAGAGTCTGATACAATAAGGATGTTGGGAATTAAACGCATGTACGTGACAAAATAAGGATGTTCGCATAAACATATATTCGTTTCATAACCTCCTCCTATAAATCAACCACAACCGACAAAGAGCCTGTATTAAAAGCCATCCTATGTCTTTTACCAACCGAAGAGGCAGCAGAAGACGTGTCGGGTTCTTCCAACATTCACGAACCACAATGGACTCAGACTCATACTACTCACCCTCCCCTGAGGAAAAGTTTTCCCGACGACTCAACAAAATCCTGATAGAGAAAAAACATCAACAACCATTTTTTCTTTTCCTTCAATTTCGAGAATATTCTCCCCTGTGTATGTGCTTGTGCTGTAGAAACCGGTGATGAAAAGTTTCAACCAAAGGGAAATCCATGAAACGAAAGGGATTTCGAGCAGTTGGTATTGAACCAACAAAATCCGAATACTGAAAAACCGACATTCCTTCAAACATTCTAAACCCTACCTGGAAACAAACCAACAAAAGTCTGCTGGCAAGAATCTTTTTTCACATGGTATTGAACCAAGAATATGATACCTTCGAGATACTTCGTGTTAGTTTGATTTGAATTTTGAAAGTTGGATGTCCGTTATCTCAACCGAACGTTAATTGCTATTGTTTTAAATAACAACAGATAATGAACGGATTGTTGGTGGATAACGCAAACAAGTTCTCCACAGTTTGTTATTCAGATCTCTATTCGGTCATCTTTCCAAACTACAACACACGATAAGTTTAAACTTTATAGTGTGTGATTTGACCAGGAAATGATTGGAGGTGAAGGTTCAGTGCACGAAAAGTTTCTTACGAAATGTACGTGACAAAACAAATATGTTGGGAATTAAACGCATGTCCGTAATCCCGCGTTGATAGCTTCCGTTTTATTCAGACTCCTTACAACTCTCATCAAATGCCTCACCCTTCCTTTTATTCTATAAATATTAAATAAAGAATAACACCATGCCCGTAATCCCGCGTTGATAGCTTCCGTTTTATTACAGTCATACGACACGTTTTCTTGTTCTTCAATCTTTATTACTTGTTGATGTTTTATTTTGAGCACCTCACCACTCTAAAATATTTTAAAAATCAAAATTTCGTTCCATACGGGCCGTATACTGTTATACAGCCCGTATACACGTTCGTATACATTGTATACGACCAAGCAAACTTATTTACACATGGTGTATACGGGCCGTATACTGTTATACGGCCCGTATAGAATAAAACAACTTGACAAAGTCTGTGCCAGCAGACTTTGTCAGTTGTTTTTATTCTATACGGGCCGTATAACAGTATACGGCCCGTATACACCATGTGTAAATAAGTTTTCCCATGTGTTAATATTAGGACCCATAAAGAAAACGCTATTGTGAAAGTTTTACAGAATGTTTAAAAAACGGGTTCAAACCAGCCGGTTGTATCGGTTGAATTGTCTGGTAGAACCGGTTAAACCGCTTGGTACACTCGGTTAAACCGTCCGATATACTCGGTTAAACCAATTCTGAGCCAAATCTGGTACGGTATAAAAACCAGATTTTAAAACATATACAGGTCCAGTATTAAGATTTAACATGATATCATATGTTTTTTGAGGAAGGTAAACATGGTTCACGTGTTAGAATGTGAATATCGTATGTCTGGCATCCGGTCCTCTTAGACGGCTTAGGGTGTAAGGGGTGCATGCCTAATGAAATATGACAAACTTTCTACCCATCCAATCATAATATGTTATGTTATTTTCACTCTCATTCTCCTCTCTTGCCCAAAAAACCTAGGGGGTGGTTTCCCCAAACCATTTAAAAAAATAAAAAAAATAAAAACAAAATTTGAGATTGGTTGAATACTAGTAGGCCCCACCCAACACGTTCGCCTTTTCCCTTTCCCACAAGCGGCAACCTTTCCCCGATCTCTCACCTCCCCGCGCGGCATACTTGAGTGGCGGCGGTGTTTGCCGAGCGGCAAAGGGGCTTGCCGCACTCCTTGCTGTGACCACCCCGTACACCCTTATAGAATGCTTTTTTTTTGTTAGGCTTGTCACTTATGTAATGTATCTGACTTTTTGAACGACTTGAACCTCATTTTTGTGCAATTGAGTATTATAATTTGGTCACACTTTGGTATATATATTGTGTATTCTTTCCCACAGTGAATCCTCTAGCACGAACATAATTTTACTAAAACCCAAAAACACGATCAATAGAGTCAAAAAATCATTACAATCCTCGATTTTGATAATTCATTTACTGCGAGCGTAGTATTTTATTTCTCAGAATATATGAATCGATGATGTCCCCAAAGGGACATGTCCCTCGGACACTTGAATATAGCAAAACGTAAATGTATGTAAAACGATGATGCATAAAACCTATGAAATAAAAAATTAGTGCTTCAAATATATGAATCATAAGTAAAAGTGAGCCACAGTTATACACAAAACTAGTAAAATGGTTTGGGCCATGTTTTGGCTTTTGTTCCTTTACTTTTTTCCTTACATGCACAGTCCCTAAGCTATCCATCCTCTAAATTACTAACGGGGTTAACTTTTTTCTGTTAAACCTATATAGAATTACCCCTTTACCCTTGGTCCTTTATAAACAAACTACATGGATTATCCATGTAATTTACTAGGACTATACTTATTATGTAACTATTATTATTTTGTTATAAAAACACCACTTTCTTTTCCTCTCAACTTGGTAAGAGTAATCATCAATCCATTGGCAATCTTCCAAAACTAAAAAAAATAATCATTGCTACATTGGTGGGATTGTCAACAAAGTGTAATATCAAATCGGATTAAAAACACATTTCACCTAAAAACAACGTACATACGAGTCAGATAGGTTAGATGATGTAACGGGTCAAATTCCGAAGGTTGTATGTATAAAAATTCATGCTTTTGTGACGCAGGAGAACCATGGACTTGCGATGTGAAGAAGGAGATGTTTTTTCATAACATGACATAACACATAACATGTCTTACCAATGCATAAAACACCACATGACATTGTATCATTGGTTTTTATTATATTTTTGTTATTTAAATAAATCAAATTTTCTAAAAGTTAAATAGTTATTTAGTTTTATTTTGTCTAATTTCGTGATTTCCATAAAACAAAAGTGAAATACACAAACAAGGAAAGCTGAACACCAACAACCCAATTTGCAACTTGCAAATCAACTTCGGTAAAGGGAAAGAAAGGAGAATTATCAATGTCTTATTTTACTTTTGGGTGTATATTTTATTTTATTATATTATATTATACTAGTAGTAAAACCCGTGTGCAAACACGGTTGGTTTTTAGAAAACCATGCATAAAACATTTTAATAGAAAGTATAGATAGGTGTATAGGTATTGTAATTTTTAGTTTAAGGCTAGTAGTGATACCTATGTGTAATTTTTAGGTTAAGGCTAGGTACTGTTTTCCACAAAGAAATCAAGATTATAATTAAAACCCATAAAAGTTGCATGTGATGTAATTAAATTAACGAATGATGGTAAGTAACCGAGAGAACACGATGAAAGGAAGTAGCATTAGTATGCAACCACTGTTTGACCAAAGTCAAACCACTGTTTGCAAAACTATGACTCTTAGTGGTTCAAAAGTTTGTTTGACCAAAGTCAAACCACTGTTTACGAATGCAAGGTTTTTTTCTTTGCAATATTAGAGTGTCTTTTCATTATGAACTACACAAATGAAACAAGTCATGGTGTTTTAACATCTAGAATGTTTTTTGTTATTTTGCAAGTATAAAATACCATACAAATTTCAAACACACCACGACTTGAATCGTAATACAGGTGTCTTAACATCTGGAATGACATTTTACTGCTATTTAAGTCATGTTTTTTTAACACCATATGGGAATGATTGTATTGCTATTCCAGATGTTAAAACACCTAACTTGAATATCAATACAAACATTCCATATATTAAAACACAATGACTTGAACCACGATACAATGTTTCCAAATTCCCGATGTTAAAACACCTATAGGAAATTTTCCGTTATTACTCATATATGTAGAGATTGCCGGCTAGTGTTTGGGTATAGAATTCCTAAAGCGGTTCTACTTCCATTCAAATGGGAAACTTTGATGTTATATTAGGCATGAATTGGTTGGCTATGCAACAGGCGACTATTGATTGCCATCGTAAAGGAGTTATCTTTGGAGATATTCATGGTCATGAATTTATTTATTAGGGGTCTTAGGGATCTCAGCCATGTAAGCCTATCAAAGTCATCTCTACTCTAAAAGCTCAAAAACTCGTATCACACGGTTGTGACTTTTCTGATGATTTGATGATCACCATATCCTAGTGGCTAGTGATAGAAAATTACTTACATAATTTTGGTAGAAATTACTTACATGGTTGAATAGTTCTTTTGAGAATTACTTATTAGAAGATTGTTTTGGAAAATATTCTTTGTGGTGCACTCTTAATCTAATTGAACTTGATAACAAAAAAGGGTAAAAAGTTAAACCTATTTTTAGTATTCTCTAAAGATTCATAATGCTAAATCTATCATATATTTTTAGTATTTTTAAACATATCATATATTTCGTCTTTCTTTTAAAAATACGCAAATCTTTAAATATATTAGTTCACTTGTTTATTTATGCACTTAATTTTAGTCATATGCTAAAAGGGTAAAAATCCTAGTTCTCTTAATAAGGTAGTATAGAAGTATAGATTATTTATAGAGTTAAATGCCCGGATAGTCCATGTGGTTTGTCATTTTTTCACCTTTAGTCCCTAACTTTTTAAATTTACAGTTATAGTCCCCAACTTTTCAATTTTCATTCCCGAATAGTCCCTGTGTCTAACATCAGTTAGTTTTCTCAGTTAAAAGAGTGTGAAATGACAAAAATAACCCTTCCTTAAAAAGGGCAAACCACATGGACTATTCGAGAATTTAATAAATAAATAAAATAAAAATCTAATTAATAAGTCAATTTTCAAGTGGGCCCCACAACCACCCCACCCTCACCCTACCCCTATCATCTTCTTCCTCTCGATATTCATCACCCACCTGCGATGAGATTATGCTTTATTGTTTTTTCATCCATCATAGGTATATTCTCACCTGTAATCGATAAGCGAACAACAAACAAATCATCGCTTTCTCACCCTGCGTCGTCTCTTCTACTCAAATTTCAGTTTTAGGTTTTATATTTTTACTTTCCAGGTAATCTTATTATTCGATCTTAATTTTCACAGTTTCTTCTTCTCATTATTAATATGTGTTATATATGGTAAATTGTAATTGTAATTATTATGTAATTATCACTCCTCAATTATAGGAGATCCATTGTATTATTTAAGGTGGTCGATATCAATGAAATTGACAAGTTGAATCAATCATCTTACATGGTATCGAGTCAAACCACCTCCCCTCCCTTCCGCCGCTAATTCCTCCTCCATTGCAGCGCCGCTGCATCTCCTTCCTTCCACCAATATTCTCCTTTTCTCCTCCTTATTTTCATACCCTGCACCTCCGCATCACCCATGGAATCCAAATCTCTTCATCCCGCCTTCACAGTTACTAACATAAAGATTCAACCTTCTACACGACATGGAAAACCTTATTCAAGGTCCATTGTCAAGCCTATGAGGTTCTTCCTCATCTCGAATCAAAACAGGCCGCTCCCTCACCTGTATCTTCATCGGATCCGGATGCCGCCGCTCAGGCAAAAGCGGCTGCCGCAGCCGCCGAATCCCTTTGGTCGCGTCTGGATGCCATTATGCTCCAGTGGATATACGCTACCATCTCCCAGCCTCTCCTTCATGTCATTCTCAAACCCGGGCAGACCGCTTATGAAGCCTGGATAGCTATTGAAAGTGAATTTAACGACAATCAAAACACCAGGGCCATTTGCCTCAGCCAAGAATTCTCTAACCTATACCTTGAAAATTTTCAGTCTATGGATGATTATTGTCAAAAAGCCAAGCTTTTGGTTGATCAACTCGAGAGCGTTGGCTCTCCGGTTGACAACTGAATGCTTGTGCTCAAGGTCTTGACGGGTCTCACAGAAGCCTATGATAGCATCTCTACGGTGCTTCAAAATCAAAACCCACTTCCTGATTTTCGGGATGTTCGCTCTCGGCTGAATCAGGAGGAAAACAAAAAGAAACGCCAAGCCACTCGGGCTTCCCAGTCGGCCGCCACAGCCTTACACATAACTGCCCCTTCATACTCGGGTCACACCTCCACTCAAAACCCACCGGCAAACCAACAATCATCCGGCAATAGGACCCGTGGAGGCCGTGGACGCCGCCTAGGCAGATCTGCCTCAACCCACAACCATAATTTTTCCTCCCAGCCCACCAATCCCTCTCACCCTTACATTGTCTTTCTTTCATCCTGGACGGCTTCACAGTGGGCTACGACCTTTAATCAACAAAACTCAACCCAAGCCCAAGCCCCATGCCCATACCCCTCAAGGCCCAACAATAAACAATCTCAAGGTATTCTTGGCCCTCGCCCGGATCAGGCTCACCACACAAGCTACTCTCCCACAAATATTGAGCAGGCGCTTTATTCTCTTGCACTTAACCCTCCTGATCATGGTCTAATGGATACTGGTGCTTCTTCTCATTCTGCCAACGAGAAAGGTATATACTCCCCGTCTACTTTTAATAAATGTACTAATAAAAATATTGTAGTTGGTAATGGCATGACCATCCCTGTATTGGCCCAAGGCAACCAAGTCCTTCCCCCACCCTACCCCCCACTTAAACTAAACAACGTCTTGTTTGCCCCCAATATTATAAAATCCCTCATATCTGTTCATCGCCTTACCACTGATAATTTAGTGTCTGTTGAATTTGACCCATTTGGCTTTCTTGTGAAGGATCTCAAAACCCGGGCTCCTATCCTACGCTGCAATAGCACTGGCGATCTTTATCCATTGACTGAACCTCTTCCACTCAAGTCCCCTCAACCATCAACCTTCGTCGCTGTAACACCTCGTAAAATCACGTCCAATAAAGTATTGACACGTGTAATAAACCCTAATAAAGTCAAACCTTGAATATAAGGGACTAATTTTTCGAAAAATCGAAAAGCATTAATTATGAAAGAACTGGAAGTATTATCATACCTAAAATAAGTTTCTAAATAACCTTTTATGGTTTTATATTCACAAATGAGCCACTTGTTAATCAAGTGTAGCCGTTTATGTGATTAATTGAAAGTTTGCGCAATAAAGGGTTAAAAGCGTCAACATGTAAATTCTTACCTCTGAGTGACCTTTTAACAAACCGAGAGCCTCATGATATTTGGTTATACTCTCAGGAATGCCAATCATTGGCCATCCAAGGCTTTTGTGCCCAAAAGTGAAGTTACGCGCAACTTTGCAAGTATAAGGGACTAAAAGTGTCAATATGTTTAATTATACCTCTGAATGACCTTTTATCGAGCCCGAAGCATTATGATGTTTAATAATACTTTCAAGAATGCCTAATATGGATTATATGAGGCTTCAATGATATTAAATGATGAGTTACGCAAGTTTGCGCATTAGAGGGACCTAAAGCGTCAAACTGCTAAAGTATACCGATTCGTATGTTATCGGACCTTCCGGAATATGACCATGAGGTAAACATACTCTATTTATCCTTACTATAGCTTAGATATAGGCTTTGAGGTGTTTAGTGCGCAAAAATAAACTTTTAAGTCATGCAGGGACTAAAAGTGTCAAAAAGCGCACAGGTTTGCGTTTACACGCATATCTTACATTCTGGATATTCCCGGACACCCAAAAATTTATGTAAGCACTAAAAGATTTTATTTTAGTGTTTGGCTTGGTAAAATTCCATTCGTCGCGTCATTTGGTTCGTTTTGCGCGTCCATCTGTGTTTCGTCGTAATTAGCCGAACAACGTGACTGTACGACCAAACGAACCGACATCCGGCATATTTTTGAGCATGTTTCATGTTCTCTATGCTTAGGCATCATTATAAAGCCTTAAAAATGGCTTAACGTGCCTTAGAGGTGTTGGAAATCAAGTTTGGAAGTCCAAGGGTCAAAACTGTCAACAAATGAAACTTTGTTTAGCTGACCAGGTTCTTACGGACCTCAACACTGTGGATGTTGCGGTCCGTAAGCTTAGCCCAGATGCAGAAACTCATTTTCTGTTGCCTGTTCAGCCTTTCAAACGACATGTCTTGCCCTTTAACACTTCCCTGAGTTGCCTAAACTGATTTTTAGCCCTTAGGGACATGTGTTGATGATTCATGGTCCATAATAGCTTGAGTTGTCAACAATCTAAGGTGTTTGAAATCACTATAAAAGGCCTTCAATGTTGCAACATTCTTGCATTCATTCCATCTGCAATTGTGGGACTTTCTGGAGCTCAAGAGCAGACACCAAGCATCCCTAATCGTGATTAGGACTTTGGTAAGCACCCTTGACCTTCCTTGATTAAGTTTTTACTTAGTTTAAGCTTAAAAGTCAAACCGTCATAATTAACGGTTGACTTAACGATTAATCATTGTTGGTCCAGTGATTAGTCGAATTGAAAGTAGTTATAAGTTGGTAATTATGTGGGTAATAAACCCTTAAAAGGGTTCCCCCATATTCCCACTCTAACTAGGTCGTATGTCGGGTCAAACTTGTTATTAAAAAGTCAACAGGATGCTTAATTTCAAATTAATGCATAATTAGCCATGTGGAACACATACAACCTGTTTGATCATTTATATAACTTGGTAATTAGTGTAAGAACATGTCTAAACATGTTCAACCCGACGATTTTATGTTTAGACCCGGTTCGGAACCGAAAGTCGCAAAGCTTTGACTTTTGCTTTGACTTCAGTTCTGACCCGTTTTGGTATGTTTCAGAAATACCATAGAGCTTCATTTGGACCAGGTAACATGCTAGTATAACCCTCTGTGATTATACACTTTGGTTCATTAGTTAACCAATTAATATGCATGATTCCGTTAATTGCTCATATGTTGACCGTTATGCCCTTTTCACCTTAAAACGTGATTTTTGCAAATGTAAAAGAGTAGAAACCTTAATTACTAAATTATAAACTTGCACCTAAAATTTGACATCAGTTCGAGGTGTAGGTTGAGAGTTATTCTCGTTAGCGTAATTATAAAGTTTATTAGCGATTTAACGACATAATTAGCGTATAGCCTACTTAATCATACTTTTTGATATCAAACTCTTTACTCACTGATGTAATATATTATTTTGGGATTTTTGAAGGTTTTTAATTAATTTTAGGTTGAGCATAACTTAGAGTCGTAGGCTTAATCCGGTAATTGTCGGTTTTGCCCTTACGGGCTATAAAATGAGTTTTACATATCTAATTGACTCCAAACCTTTTGCTACTGATTAGATATGATAAATAAATTATTTTAAACCTCCTGGAATAATAAAAATATCAGATTTATATATAGAACCCGGAAACGGCTTCTAATCGCCTAATTAAGCGTTTTTAACGCATAGTGTGTATTAAAATCATTTTAAACATACAAAGGGTGATACCTACTGATATTTGAGGTAAATTATAATATTTTAACAGTAAGCAAAAATTGTTAAACTCAGACTTCAGTTTTGAGCTTTTCGGCTTATGTGAAATTACCAAAATGCCCCTACGGTGCATAGTTTGGTTATAATTGATAAATTTCACATATATACTTTGTCCTACTGTTATAACTTAGTAAAATAAGTATTTTTTCTGATTACATTTGACCTGTAACTCAGGTTAATACTTAAACTCTTTTATAACCTTTTAAATGACCAAACTACCCCTACGGGGCAGAGTTTGTGTTTAAATTCGTTTCGGGCATAATAGAAGACATTTTACTGATGTCACAACATATATGAAGCATATTAACTTAGGAAACCTGTAAATGGCTCATATGTATACCCGTTACGCTTATTACGCGTTCGGTTTGGGTTATGTAACTAGCTTACATAAATTAGCCTAAACGGGTCAAACCTTATCGGTTTTATCTCAAAATCCAGAATGTGTATGAAATACCCATATTAAGCAAGTCTCCGAACTTGTCGGGTCTAAATCATATTCTATCCGGTCTTCGCTTAATCATGCGTTTGAACCGTATCTTTCGGTAAGACTAACCGGTCTAAGCTTAGGCTTAATTAAAGACCCGTTAGCATTCTAATTGGTTATTTATACCATCTTTCCAGACTAGAGCCTTCCGGTAAATTGTACCTACGCTTGCTTAAGTGAATACGGCTGAGTTATTATAATTCTTGCTATTTAAGACAGGAGCTAGCTCAGGTAAATACTCTTAACTTATTTTCCCTATTACGGGCTTGGGATACGGTAATATAAATACCGCATGGTCAGGTATGGGATTCAAAGACCAATAAGTCGGGAAATCCAAATAACTTGTTTTTAATTCGTATTGCTTGACTGAAACATTGGGGATTAATGCGACCGTGTCCTGGATATCCTTGACTCATTAAATGCAATGGCCACGACTTAAGCACGGGGTGTAGGCATACACCTGACAGATGCTATATGCTAATTAATTAATTATACCCAATAAGGGATTCCCAATAAGGGAATAGTGGTGTGTTGGTTAATCATGAACCGGCATAGAACCGGGCCCCGTATGTAGAGCAAGTTATGTAAAACTGATAACATGAGATATAGTTTGTCCCAAGGTATAAAAAGGTTAATTTTGCCTCTGTGCATTTTAATCAAGTAATAAAGATTAATTTTGCCTTGTGCATTTTAATCATTGTGTCAAAATATTTTGTGCCTGGTGCATCTAAATCAATTTTCTTAAACTCTTTTCAAATGAGTCAGTTGAGTGTATTTACCAGTGAAAACTGACGTATTTTCGAAAGTCTAAGTGACAGGTACAAGTACGTAATAGGCTGGAAGCTGCTCAGGACGTTAATAAGGAATCTTGCAAGTTCTAGGCGTCTAAAGTCTGTTGAACAATATTTATGTTTTAAGATCCGCCTGTGGATCCTTTTCTTTCCGTTGTAATACTTGGATATTACTTTTTATTTGGATTGTAATTTATTTATCTTTTGCTTCCGCTGTGCATTTATATATTGTGTTGTTTGACTATGATGACATCAACTACGTCACGATACTCCCCACCGGGCCCACCGGTGACACGTGGAATTCGGGGTGTGACAGTCGCTGTTACTCAAGATCGCTGGCATCAAAGATTGGGTCATCCTGGCACTAATATTTTGCACTCTTTCAAATTGTCTTCTTTTGTTGATTATTCCAAATTTAATAATAAACATTGTGAACCTTGCATTTTTGGTAAAAGTATTAGATTGCCGTTTTCTGATTCTGTCAATATTACTAAATCTGCCTTTGACATTATTCACAGTGATTTATGGACCTCTCCCGTACTTAGTGCAAGTGGCCATAAATATTACATTTTATTTTTGGACGATTTCACAAATTTTTTATGGACATTCCCTCTATCCAATAAATCACAAGTGTTTCACACCTTTGCCACCCTCCACAACCTCATTAACACACAATTTGAACGTAAAATAAAACAATTTCAGTGTGATAATGGGAAAGAATATGCCAATCAAAACTTTTATAACTTTTGCAATCATAACGGCATGCTATTCCGTTTCTCCTGCCCCTATACCTCTTCTCAAAATGGCAAAGCGGAACGCAAAATCCGCACCATTAATAACATGATCCGCACCCTTCTTGCACAAGCCTCTCTCCCTCCCAACATGTGGCATCATGCCCTTGAAACTGCCACATACCTCTTAAACATCCTACCCAACAAACTTCACAACTTCAAGTCCCCCACCTCCCTTCTTTACAACTGCATCCCGGAATACGACCATCTTCGTGTTTTCGGGTGCCTTTGCTACTCCCTACACCCTTCCACTACAATTCACAAACTCAACTACCGATCTCACCCATGTGTCTTTCTTGGGTATCCCGCAAATCACCGTGGGTATAAGTGTCTAGATCTTAATACACACCAATTAATTATTTCCAGACACGTACATTTTGAAGAATCCATCTTTCCCTACACCATTCAAACACCAACCAAACCACCTTCTTATGACTTTCTCAACCCTACCATCAATCCTCTTGTGTGGGACTACCTACAAAAATCCCCCACCTCACCTACACCTCACGCCACCACATCTGACTCTCCTTCTCACCCAACACCTTCCACTGTTCCTATATCGGACCCCACAAACTCCGCCCCTAATTCTTCAGCCCATATAAACCCACCTAACCATCCTACTCCAACACCACCCCTTCGCCCCAACAATAACCTCCATCCCAATGCTACCCCTCCGGCCCAAAACTCCCTCCCCTCTTCATCCAATCCGCAACCCAACTCACCGGCCCATAACCCTTCACCCTCCTCGCCGCATCCGGCACCACCTCCTCCTCCGCCCCCACCTGCCAACCGAACCATTCACACCAGATCTATAAGCGGCATTACAAAACCCAAACAGTCGTTCAACCTCCACACCTCCACAGTCGTCCCTATACCCAAAAACCCACAGGTTGCCTTGTCCTCTCCAGAGTGGTACAATGCCATGTCAACTGAATTTAGTGCACTTATTAAAAACAAAACCTGGGAGCTTGTACCTAGGACACCTGATATGAATATTATACGTAGCTTGTGGTTGTTTAAACATAAATACAGGTCGGATGGCAGTTTGGAGTGTTACAAAGCGCGCCTGGTATGTGATGGTCGCAAACAGCAGACGGGCATCGACTGTGGCGAAACATTTAGCCCGGTCGTCAAACCATCTACCATATGGTTGGTTCTCTCCTTGGCTCTTTCCAAGTCTTGGCCTATACATCAATTGGACGTCACTAATGCGTTCCTTCATGGCACTTTGGAAGAAACCGTATACATGCACCAGCCTATGGGATTTCGACACCGAGATTTTCCAGATCATGTTTGTCGCCTTCGTAAGTCTCTCTACGGGTTAAAACAGGCCCCACGGGCCTGGTACCAGTGGTTCACTGATTTTGTCAACTTACAAGGTTTTCGTCAAAGTAAGTCAGACAATTCCTTATTTATTTATCATCATGGGGCTTACACCGCTTATCTCCTCATATACGTGGACGACATTATCCTCACCACGTCCAATGAAACTCTTCGGACTCGTTTGGTGCAGACATTATCGAGTGAGTTTGCCATGAAGGACTTGGGGCCTCTTTCATATTTCTTGGGCATTCACGTCACCAGGAAAGGTGACACTATGTTTCTTTCACAGCAGGCTTATGTCCAAGACATCATTCATCGGGCTTCTATGGACTCGTGCAAACCGGTTAACACCCCAGTTGACACCCAGTCCAAACTATCTGCTGACTCCGGACCGCTTCATGACGACCCGTCTACTTACCGCAGCCTGGCTGGTGCTCTACAGTACCTTACTTTCACTAGGCCAGACATTTCTTATGCGGTTCAGCAGATTTGCATGCACATGCACGCACCCCGTCTGGATCACTGGAACGCCTTGAAACGTATCATTCGGTATCTTCAGGGGACCTCGGATCATGGTCTTCACTTGGGGTCGGTTCCCAAGATATCCCTGGTAGCTTATACAGACGCTGACTGGGCTGGTTGCCCAGATACTCGCCGCTCCACATCAGGTTATTGTGTCTACTTGGGAGACGACTTGATCTCTTGGTCTTCGAAACGACAGTCCACCATCTCCAGATCGAGTGCTGAAGCCGAATACCGGGGCGTGGCAAATGTTGTTGCGGATATCTGCTGGTTACGCAACCTCCTTCTCGAACTCCATCATCCTCTTCCCCGAGCCACTCTCGTCTACTGTGACAATGTTAGTGCGGTGTCTCTCTCTGGTAATCCTGTTCAACACCAACGTACTAAACATATTGAGCTCGACATACATTTCGTTCACGAACAGGTTCAACGTGGCCACATTCGAGTACTGCATGTTCCATCCCGCCTTCAGATTGCGGATATTTTCACCAAGGGTCTCCCTCGCGTTTTATTTGATGATTTTCGGACCAGTCTCAACATCGGTCCTCCCGACGTCTCAACTGCGGGGGTGTATTAATATGTGTTATATATGGTAAATTGTAATTATAATTATTATGTAATTATCACTCCTCAATTATAGGAGATCCATTGTATTATTTAAGGTGGTCGATATCAATGAAATTGACAAGTTGAATCAATCATCTTACACTCATGTATGTATGTATGTATGTATGTATGTATGTATGTATGTATGTATGTATGTATGTATGTATGTATGTATGTATGTATGTATGTATGTATGTATGTAAACTGTTTTGAATCTCATCATGTTCAAAGAATTCGAACAGTATGTTATTGCCTTACCTTGTTTGAATTGAACTGCAAACAATCATTTGTTATTGTTTTAAATTTCGCTGTATTCTGTCCAATATATTTAAAACGTTCACTTGGATCCACTGCAACTTAATTTTGATTGTTTGACACGAATACTTGCTGAAAACCTATTCTATCAACTATGTGTTCAGATTAAGGTTTGTAATTATAGTGATTGTCTTCAATTCCTATATATATGGTTCATATTAAGGTTGATCATTATGGTGATTGGGTGTGTTGCTTCAGGTTGGTGATGGATGTAAAGAAGAAGAAGATGATAGGGGGTAGGGTGAGGGTGGGGTAGGTTGTGGGGCCCACTTGAAAATTTACTTATTAATTAGATTTTTTTATTTATTAAATGCTCGGATAGTTCGTGTGGTTTGCCCTTTTTAAGGAAAGAGTATTTTTGTCATTTCACACCCTCTTAACTAAGAAAACTAACTGGTGTTAGGCATAGGGACTATCCGAGAACGAAAATTAAAAAGTTAGGGACTATAGCTGTAATTTTAGAAAGTTGGGGATTAAAGGTGAAAAAAGGGTAAACCACAAGGACTATCCGGACATTTAACTCTTATTTATATTTATACAGACTATTAAATCATGAAAATCTCAAAGGTTGCATGTCTAACCTTTAATTTAATCAATAAATTCCTTTAATTAAAATAAAACTTTTATTTAATTCCTTAATTTAATTCAATTAATGGAAGACATAAGTGGGCATGAATTCCATGGATGAAATGTCTAGATTGCCCTCAAAGTGTCTTAAAACTTTGGACAATGTCCAAGTTCCCCCCCCCCCCTCTAAAATGGCTTGCTTCATTTGTACATGGTGCTACAAGATTTGTATCTAGGCAAAATTACGAAAAGGGTAGAAAACCCAGTTCTCTTAATATAGTATATAGATATATAGATATAGATAAATGGTGATTCGCACCACGTCAGCGTCTACTTAATAGGGAGCTTCATTGTTAACTTGTCTGCAGTAGGATAAAGCCCCATAAAACCGTTTTCATCATTACTCAATTTTTTTTAATTTGAATTATTAAATAATAAACATTATATAAAAAAATAAATATCAAAACAACATTTAAAAATAAGATGTTTTATTAAACTAGAATAAAAACGATTACAACCCAACTAATTTAAAACAATGCATAGAAATTTAAAACAAAACGACTTAATTGTTAAAATAGGCACATAAAGTTCTCCAAGCGCAAGATGATGACGGAAGTTTGTGCCCTGATTTAGTTGGTAGTCAACGTAGGAAGCCTCAATCACATGTTCTTTAGTTATGCCCTCTTCGTGGTTCATGGCATGATGGAAGAGCATCTTAAAAACCCCACAACTTGCTCGCATCATAAGCCACCTCTCATTAATGTGATCCAAGTTATGATGTTTACAACCACTTGTTGACGAAAGTGCGTTAAAATCGCGTTCCAAGTAGCAACATGATTTGGTGCTTGCCCTTGCTCCTTGCCCTTGCTCCTCAACATGCACCCAACTGGTAGCCAAAGCGGTGTCGTCCTCTTCGATCAAACGGTTCACCATAAGATGGTTGAAATTGTGATATAAATGATTGAAATTGAGGTGTGAATGGTGGTAAAAAATGATGAAGATTATGGATTTATATCGGGTATGTGGGGATAAAATTTGATTTTTTTTTAAATTGATTACATATAACAGTAAAAGAAAACAATAAAATCTCTCACTAGCTGTTGGCGCTCACCAACCAACTCACGGACTCATCGATAGCCCCCATCCCCTAACTTGTCACGGCCGATGTGCGGGTGCCATCCGGGTGCCATCATGCCTAGGTGGCATGGGATGCCACCCGACACACTTCAGCCTAAAAATAATGTTCATATTTACTTATTTCTTAAATATGATTTTATGATTTTTTATAGAGTAAAATGCCAGAATGGTCCTTGAGATTAGGTCACTTTTGCCAATTCAGTCGAAAAATCAAACCTTTTGTATGTCTAAAAATCAAACCTTTTGTATCTGGGTCTCTGAGGTTTTATTTTTTGTTGCCATTTTCATCTAATTGGCAAACTGTGTTAGAAGTTTCTGTTAACTTATCCTTTTTTTTGTCGTTTTCCTCATTTAATTAAAATATATTGTGGCATAAAATAGCGATTATACCCTTCATTTAAATGAGAAAAACGACAAAAAATGAGAAGTTAACATAAAATTCTAAGCCAGATTGCCAATTGGATGAAAATGGCATCAAAAATAAACCTCAGGTACCCAAACACAAAAAGTTTCATTTTTGAACTGAAGTGGCAATAGTAACCCAAACTCAGGGATCATTTTAGCATTTTACTTTTTTTTATATATCCATTTTTAGGGTCAGGATATAATAAGAAGTTTATTTGGGTAGGAATGCTAACAAGTAATCTTGACCATCTATATCTATTTATTAATCAAGAGCTAAGATTAAATAAGTGAAATTGAAGAAAAAAAAGAGGCGCGTGTGTTATGGGTGAAATTCTGAGCCCATATCCTGACTTTGTATCTTGATTTTTTATTAGTTGTATATGATCAGGATACCGGATCAGGATACCGATCAGGATACCGTATCAGGATACCGGGTCAGGATATTGATAATATCCTGAGGCAGTATCCTGACTATTACTAACGATTGGCTTGTAAAACGTTGGTTGCAAGGTACCAACGTTAAAAGACTTGATCTACCTGAAGATTCGCTCAAGGTGGTTGAAAAATGGACGTTGATGGTGGAAGGATGGGTCTTGTAACGGTCAAAAAGGCATATTCCGCGAGAATATCGGATGTTGGTCAATGTTGTTGACATTGTAACGGTTATATGAGCTGAAGACCCGGTTTTGTAGTCAATAAGCACGTGGAAAACGAGTAGAAGCAGCCCCCAACGTTCAGAATGGAATATTCCAAAGTATCCCGGAATAATAGGATAGTTTGTTGGTTTCTTTTACTATAAAAGGGATTGATCGGATCATAGGTAGACACAACTTTTCCACTCACTTTCACTCACACACTTTACTCTCTAGCTTCTAGCAATCACTAAACACACAACACTTGTATTCGAATTACATTGTAACACATAGTCGATCCGCATCATATCCTGCACTGTATCCTGTTATTCAAGCAATAAGAAGAACAAGGCAGCCGACGATTGTCAGCTCCCGAGGTTTTATGCCGGAGATCTAGATTGATCAAGGGCTTTCCTCGTACATCACGTGTCAACCTTTACATTTTCGCTCATTGTTTGATTGTAGATACAGCTCTATATCCTGAGCCGTATCCTGAAACTGTTTTCACAACTAATTTGGTTAACACATTTTGCACACATATTTCTAGCACACTACCTCACTCAACTAATTTGATCACTTAATTGCTTCGGTAATTTTTGACCAAAACAATTTGGCGCCCACCGTGGGGCAAGTGGTGCTCTCTTTACTAATTTTTTTTGTGAAATCGTTAATCGGTTTTTTGTTTTCAAAACTTTTTGCCACATCATTTACAATGGCCTCTAGATCAAACATGAGCTCTTCCACTGTGTCGGCTACAACTTCCGCAACTATTGGCTCGGTGCTTCTACCACCTCCTCCAAGGATTCCAGCTTCTTCATTTACTCAAGATGTTATCCCTACTCGGAGTGTTCAGGAATCTGCTCCCATTTTAGCTTCTAATGATGAAATTCTAACCATGTTTGGAAGTGTGTAGGAACAAATGAGGCAGCAACAGGAAACAAACCAAATGCTGTTGAAGGAAATGCAACTCCTGAAGTCTGGCTCGAGCAGATCTGCTAAGGATATCGTCACTCCCTTACAACCCAGAACTTTGAACTTCAGTTCGGCTATGTATACTGAAGATAATAGGGGGAATATTATGCCTAACCATTCCCAGAATCATACTCCTGAAATATCCTCCTCGATCAGGATGTCAACTTTGAGGAGCTCAGGATATGCTTCAGGATATGGCCAGAATCCTCAGACTGGTAACATGTCAAATAATAATATTCATGCTACTAATAATGGTGGATCTTTGTAGGATGCAGGTATGACGTCAACATTTACTAGGGAGCTTCAGAAATTAAAGGACATGATATCCAGTGTACATGGAGTGGTCCAGCCAATTCCGGAAGTGTCCCAAGACAACCACAGGATATGTCGTTTCGCACATCCTATCTGTGATGCTGAGATCCCGAAGAGATTTCAAACCCCTAACATGAAGCTGTGTGATGGGACGACGGATCCTGAGGAGCATATTGCCCAGTATAGGGAGACTCTACAGCCCAGGATGCTAAACTTTAGTTCAGTAACATTTACCGAGGATAATCAAGGCAACATGATACCAAGTCAGTCCCGGAGCGACATGCTGGAGATACCATTGTCTGCCAGGATATCGACCGTGAGGGATCCGGGATATGATCCAGGATATGGTCTGGGATATGGCCCAGGATATGGCAAAAGTCAACAGGCTGGTAACGTGTTTGCCAATATCAGTACCCCTGCTACTAATATTTATGATTCTTTGCAGGATATAGGTGTAACACCAGCATTGACCAGGGAACTTCAAAAGTTGAAGGATATGATATCAAGCATTCCTGGAGTAGTGCAGCCTATACCGGAAGTATCTCAGGATAGTCACAGGGTATCCTGATTTGCTCATCCAATTTGTGATGCTGAAATTCCAAAAAGATTCCAGACTCCCAGCATGAAGTTGTATGATGGGATGACAGATCCTGAGGGGTATATTGCCCAGAATAGGGATAGTATGGAAATAAATCCAATCCTACCAGAACTTAAGGAAGCATGCTTATACAAAGGCTTCGGTTCAACTTTAACAGGATCGGCCTTAAAATGGCTTTTAAATGTTCCACCTTATTCAATTACATCATTTTCTCATTTAGTTAATTTGTTTATCAGTCAATTTTCTTGTAGCAGGAGCTTTGAGATACTAACAAGTGATCTTTACAGGATAACACAAGGATCACAAAAATCCCTAAGGGATTATGCTAACACATTTAGTAGAGAATCCCTGGATATCCCGAACCTTGATATTGCTACGGCAGTACAAGCGTTCAAAATGGGGTTACAGAAGGATTGTCAATTTTATCAGGATCTTGTAATGAATCCTTGCAGGAATTCAGATGAAGCTCGGAATAGGGCTTTGAGATACATAAGGCTTGAAGATGATAAGAAAATGCATGAGAGGATGAACACATCTTCAACATATGAATTGACGAATAGGAAGTCGGAATCTTCCTACAAACAGTATTGTTCAAAGCCATATGCTAAGAACGATAATAAGAAAGTGAATGCTGTTGAAGACGAGGATCCTGAAGAATATCCTGAAATCCCAGAGTATTGTTTTTCTGTAAATGTTCCTGAGTTAATGTATGCTATGCAGGGACTAGGGGACAAAGCTAGGTGGCCGAAAAAGAATCCAAGGAATACAGGTTGGAAGGATAAATCTAAATAATGTGCCTTCCATGAAGACTTTGGGCATATGACAGATGATTCCATTGCCCTGAAGAAAGAAGTAAGCTATCTGCTGAGCAAAGGATATCTGAAGGATATCCTGGGAAGAAAGAAGAATAAGGGTCAGGATACTGGGAAGGATCCTGAACGAGCAGCATCACCTCCTGCAGATACCAAGATAATTAACTTTATTTCAGGAGGATCCGATATCTGTGGGACCTCTTATTCTGCAGCAAAAAATACATGCAAAAGAGGCTAAGGCAGAAAGGGGAGCTAAGCCAACCAGGATGTCAACCCTCACAACTGATAAAGTGATCACGTTCGGCAGTGATGACAGGGATACTGTCCAGGATCCTCACCATGATGCTTTGGTAATAACTTTATATGTTGCTAATGATTTTGTGCGCATGATACTGGTGAATAATGGCAGCTCCGCCAATATAATTCCGCTGGAAACACTGAGGAGGATAAATGTATCCCCGATGGATATTACATCGAAATCCACTGTGCTTGTTGGGTTCAGTAGAGAAGCCAGGAGTACCGTGGGAGAAATAAAGTTGCATGTGTATGTTGAAGGGGTCAACTCAATGCAACGCTTCTGTGTCATGGACTCCTTATCCTGCTACAATATTATATTGGGTAGGCCATGGATCCATGACATGAAGGCTGTGCCATCGACTTATCATCAGCGCATCAAGATCCCTACCCCTTGGGGGTTGTCAAAGTTGATAGTGATCAGCAGGAGGCGAAGGAGTGTTACTCATCCTCGATGAAATCCTCAACCAAGCCCAATGCAACATAGCAATTAAAGATACGAGCCCAGGATATCACGGAGTGTTCAGAGCAGGATGTTAAGAAAATTATCCTGGACCAGGATAATCCAGATATCTTGGTGGAACCAATATCCCTCAGAATATTGAGGAACAACTTACTAACTTTTTGAAATGCGAGATATCCACGTTTGCATGAAAACACGAAGACATGACAGGATTTCAGCAGATCCAAATGGAACCTTCTGACCAGGAGGATACTGCCTTCATGACACCAACAGGTATTTATTGTTATACAGCTATGCCTTTTGGTTTGAAAAATGCAGGTGCAACATGCCAAAGATTGGTAAACATGATGTTCAAAGACAAACTGGGGGACACTATGGAGTATAACATGAAGCTAAATCCTGCTAAATGTCATTTCGGAGTGGGGGCAGGAAAGTTTCTAGGATATATGGTGACCAAAAGAGGGATAGAGGCGAGCCCGGAGCAGATTAAAGCCATCTTGGATATCAAATCACCTTCGAATATGAAGGATGTTCAACGCTTAACAGGGCGAGTGGCAGCATTGAACATATTTATTTCAAGATCCTCAGAGAAATGCAAGGAGTTTTATGATATCCTGAAGAAGAACAAGAAATTTGAATGGGGTGAAAAGCATGAAGCAGCCCTGCAGGATTTGAAACGGTATCTTTCAACCGCACCTCTATTGATGAAGCCCGAAAATGGTGAACCACTATCCCTGTACCTTGATGTGTCAGGGAATGCTGTAAGTGCCGTTCTTATAAAAGACCATGAAGGTCAGCAGTATCCTGTTTATTATGTTAGTAAAAGTTTGTTAGATGCTGAAACTAGGTATTCTCATTTAGAAAAATTGATATTAGCTCTAGTCATGGCATCAACGAAACTTAGGCATTATTTCGAGACACATAGGATACATGTTAAAACGAATTATCCTGTCAAAAATGTGCTTAGGAAACCAGAGATGTCAGGCAGGATGGCCAAGTGGTCAGTAAAGTTGAGTGCTTATGATTTAGTATATGAACCTAGAAGTGCCATAAAATCTCAGGCTTTAGCTGACTTTGTGGCTGATTTTAGTAGTGACATTCAGGATGAGGTAGATCTAGAAGTTCAACAGCTAGGAGAATCCTCAGGATCCTGGATATTATATACTGATGGTGCATCTAATGTAAGAGGTGTAGGATTAGGAATACAACTAAAATCGCCACAGGGGGACATATTACCCCAGGCTATTAGGTGTGAATTTCCTGCTACTAATAATGAAGCAGAGTATGAGGCTTTAATTGCAGGATTAGAGTTGGCTAAGAGCATGAGTATCAAAAATTTGCAAGTATACGTGGACTCTTTGTTAATTACTAACCATTTTAATGGATCCTATGCAGTTAAGGGAGAGAAATTAATCGAATACCTCGATATTCTCAAAAAATTAGCAGGATATTTCGATGTTTTTATACTTGAACAGGTACCAAGGGAAGATAATGCTGAAGCGGATGCCCTAGCAAATTTGGGATCATCGATCAGGATACCTGAAGGGACGCAAATACCAATATTACATGTCTTATATCCTGCAACGAATCCTCAGGATAAAGAAGTAACTAGTATACAGAATCCTGGAGTAGAATATCCTGAGGAGGATCCTAAATCCTGGACGACTCCAATCATGAGATATCTCAAAGAAGGACACATCCCCGGAGATCAAAATCCTAAGGCATTTAGGATGAAGGTATCACGATTCACTATTATAAATAATATTTTATATAAGAAATCTCTTGCAGGACCGTATTTGAGGTGCTTGGAGGATCCTGAAGCCAAAGAAGTACTTCAGGATATACATGAAGGGGATTGTGGTAATCATACTGGGGGCAGATCTTTATTCTCGAAAGTATTGAGAACAGGATACTATTGGCCGACAATGAAGAAAGATGCTGCAGAATATGCTCGAAGATGTGATGCATGTCAGAGGCATAGCAACATATTGCACCAACCGGCTGAACCATTATAGCTTCCCCTTTGCCATTCATGAAATGGGGAATGGACATAGTAGGAAAGTTGTCGAAAGCTCCGGGAGGAAGAGTTTTTATGCTAGCAATGACTGACTATTTTTCTAAATGGGTTGAAGCTGAAGCATTTGTTCAAGTTAGAGACCAAGAAGTAGTATCCTTCATAAAGAGAAATATCCTGACCAGGTTTGGAGTACCAGCTGAGATAATCTATGACAATGGTTCTCAGTTCATAAGTAAGAGGACTACTGACTTTTGCAAGAGTTGGGGAATCAAAATGATCACATCTACTCCGGTGCATCCTCAAGCAAATGGGCAAGCAGAATCCTCAAACAAGATAATAGTCAACAACCAGAAAAAGAGACTAGGAGCTAAAAATGGAAGATGGGCAGAAGAACTACCTTTTGTTTTGTGGGCTGATAGAACAAAAATAAAGAGTGCAACTGGCCAAACCCCTTTCTCCTTAGTATTTGGAGCAGAGGCAGTAATCCCAACAGAGATGATAATACCTACAGCAAGATCTAACCTCCGGGATCCTAAGCAGAATCCTGAAGCTATGTGCCAAGAGTTAGACACTGTGGGTGAAACAAGAGATGCAGCGAAGCTAAGGATGGCAACATATCAACAGAGGATACCCAGAGCATATAGCAAGAATATAAGGACTAGAATGTTTCAAGTTAGAAATTGGGTACTAAGGAAGGCTTTTCAGAATACTATTAATCCTGCTAATGGAAAGTTAGCTCCTAAGTGGGAAGGACCTTATGAGATTAAATCGGAATCCGGAAAAGGAGCATACCGGCTTAAGAATATGGAGGGGGATATACTACCAAGATCCTAGAATGCTATACATCTCAAAGCCTATTTCAAGTGAGTTTAGAATTTAATTTCTAACTCGGGATGGTATGAATTCTATCTCTTTTAAATATAATTCTATTTTATTTGAACCCAATACTGACTTAAGCATCGGAGAGGTGCTAGCCAGGCTAACACCCACTTTAGTTTAAGGTTGTTTTGCAGTATATGCCTCGGGATATAGCTCCAGGATATGCACTCAGGATACTTCGAAAGATTAGAGGATTGGCCCCCTCTCTCACGTTTAAGGGATCCTGATCCCTTCACAGGTTTAAAGGTATTCACCTTTCTCAAGAATTGGGTTTAAACACCCCGCCTGGAGCGCAAGTTATCCAGGGATAGTTCAAGGTGGCGGGACCAGTTCATGTAAAAGTGGCTGACAATTTCGTTACTGTTGGCTATACCCTGGATCCTTAAGGTATATGAGGATTGATCACCCTCTCTCGCGAAAGGGTATTTTCATACTCTCTAAGGTTTAAAGGTTTTCACCTTTCTAAGTCTTGGAGTTTATACACCCCCGCCTGTAGCGCACGAAAAAAGGGTGTTTTCACACTCTTCTAAGGTTTAAAGGTTTTCACCTTTCTAAGTTTTGGGGTTTCCACACCCTCGCCTGTAGCGCACGAAACGTGGGTAAAATCCCCAGTAAAACTCAAAGACTTAAAGGTTTTCACCTTTTCAAGTCTTGAGGTTCTTATACTCCGGCTTAAATGCCTGGAAAATGGGTTTAGTCCCAATAAAATACAAAGTTTTTGGATAATCCCAAAGTATATTTTCAAAAAACATAATCATTTACGAGTCTACATAAATTTTTGAAAAAAGATTGCTAACTTTAAACAACTGGTTGAAGAATTGCTAAAGGATCATATCCCGGTACAACATACTGGTCCTGCACAGACAGGGGACATCCGTGATGGAACGTGACGTATGCTGATACTATATCCTACTGGGGACATTTATGCTGGAGCGAGAAGGAAACCTATGCCAACATTATATCCCACTGGGGACATTGCGAATGATTCAAAGGTTTAAGAATGAGGATTATTGCCTAGGTGTTTCTAGTATGGATTCTTACTTTTCTTAAGTTTGAAGGCCTTATCTGAGTAAGTTAAGTTTTTATGAAAATTTGTATTTAACTAAGTTTATGTCAAACATTTTGAACAAAGGGGACAAAGCAATTAAGTATCATACCAGTATCCTGACCAGGATATTCAGAACAAATTTTTCAAAATAACATATAACACGGAGATAAGGCCGAGAAGGTTAGTTTATTGTTATTGGTCCAAAAAATTGTATTCTTGGTTTCATCTCAAAAAGAGACCCATTCACCGAGAACATAATTAAGTTTTTAAAGCATATTTACATAAACAGTTGAAGGCTTCGTCCTAAAAACACAGGATCCCTCCACCTTCAACTGTCAAACTATTCTACTTGCAGGAAATTAAAATTGTTCTAAGTGCAGGACGACCAGATAATTTAGACCCTACAAAATATAAGTATCACTAAAGACAAACTAACCAGGATACAGGTTCAGTATATGTGTACGGGATACAGGATCTGGATACTTACCTTATTAGGGAAGGAGATTATGGGCTCGATGGATTCCATGAAGCCAAGGTCACCATAAGAGAAACCTTCGGCAGCAGCAGCAGAGGGCTTAGAGCTGATGGCAACATATGGCTCCTTTTTCACCAAGGCAGGCTTAGAAAAGCTGTAAAGCTCCTCTGGATCAAAAGTAGCAGGGTCCTTGATGGAATCTGCGTAAAAGGGAGTAATTCTAATTTCATTACATGATAGTATTCTGAAGTAACCAAACCTATGCAGGAATATTTAAAACATATATCCTTACCAGACCTGTTGGAATGACTAAAAAATATATCCGTTGGAATCAGGATATCCAACAGTTATATTTTTGGGGACAATTGTTATGGGTGAAATTCTGAGCCCATATCCTGACTTTGTATCTTGATTTTTTATTAGTTGTATATGATCAGGATACCGGATCAGGATACCGATCAGGATACCGTATCAGGATACCGGGTCAGGATATTGATAATATCCTGAGGCAGTATCCTGACTATTACTAACGATTGGCTTGTAAAACGTTGGTTGCAAGGTACCAACGTTAAAAGACTTGATCTACCTGAAGATTCGCTCAAGGTGGTTGAAAAATGGACGTTGATGGTGGAAGGATGGGTCTTGTAACGGTCAAAAAGGCATATTCCGCGAGAATATCGGATGTTGGTCAATGTTGTTGACATTGTAACGGTTATATGAGCTGAAGACCCGGTTTTGTAGTCAATAAGCACGTGGAAAACGAGTAGAAGCAGCCCCCAACGTTCAGAATGGAATATTCCAAAGTATCCCGGAATAATAGGATAGTTTGTTGGTTTCTTTTACTATAAAAGGGATTGATCGGATCATAGGTAGCACAACTTTTCCACTCACTTTCACTCACACACTTTACTCTCTAGCTTCTAGCAATCACTAAACACACAACACTTGTATTCGAATTACATTGTAACACATAGTCGATCCGCATCATATCCTGCACTGTATCATGTTATTCAAGCAATAAGAAGAACAAGGCAGCCGACGATTGTCAGCTCCCGAGGTTTTATGCCGGAGATCTAGATTGATCAAGGGCTTTCCTCGTACATCACGTGTCAACCTTTACATTTTCGCTCATTGTTTGATTGTAGATACAGCTCTATATCCTGAGCCGTATCCTGAAACTGTTTTCACAACTAATTTGGTTAACACATTTTGCACACATATTTCTAGCACACTACCTCACTCAACTAATTTGATCACTTAATTGCTTCGGTAATTTTTGACCAAAACAGCGTGAGTTTGTCTAGAGGCATTCTAGTCAATCCAAGACAATAGTTTCTCTCTCCTCCAATTCCCCCCATTTTTTAAACGTTAATAACTCTTTCATACGACATTATTTTTTTTCTATAAAAATTGCACCAAAAAACGAGCGTTTTTTATAAAACGAGTATACTATTGCTATATTTTCAAAAAAAAATCGAAAACCCAGTTGCGTAAAACGCAATGGACAAAAACCATAAAAATGACTTTTTTTTCTTTCTAAAACGCAATGTACAAAAAAAACAAAAAAAGAAATGTCTTATTTCTAAAACGCAATGGCCAGAAAACACAAAGAAGTTAATGTCTGAAAAACACAAAAGAATGATTTTTTTTCTAAAACACAATGGACTAAAAACACAAAAGAAAGTGTTCATTCTAAAACGCAATGGACTAAAAACACAAAAGAAAGTTGTTTTTTCTAAAACGCAATGGACTAAAAACACATAGAAATGTGTTTTACCTAAAACGCAATGAACTAAAACATTTCAAAATATATTTTTTCTAAAACGCAATGGACCAAAAAACACATAAAAATGTGTTTTTCCTAAAACGCAATAGATAAAAAACACAAAAGAAAATGTTTTTTTTTTCTAAAACGCAATGGACTAAAAACACATTTAACGCAATGGACTAAAAACACTTTAAAATGTGTTTGTCTAAAACGCATTGGACAAAAAAACACATAAAAGTGTGTTTCTAAAACGCAATATACAAAAACACAAAAAAATGTTTTTTTTTTCTAAAACGCAATGGACTGAAAATACAAAAAAAAAACAGTTTTTTCATTCCTTTGTAAAACGCAATGACTCAATTCAAAAACCCAGATCGTAAAAATGCAATTCTCAATTTTCTTAAATTTATCGAAGCCGATTTTTCAACAATTGACGAAATTTGAATGATAGAAACACTTATTAGCGATTAAAAGGAACGAATCGAGTGATTCACTTCTAAATCACGGGAAAAATGAGATATTGTATGAAATTAAACTAGGTTTCTTAAAAAAAAAGTTGAAGAACACGTTGATTGGGTGTTTGAATCATTGATTGGTGACGAAAATCGCACTATAATGTAGTGATTATTGAGATAGAAAGTGAAGAAAAGGTTGAAGATGGTGGGTTTTGAAGTTACAGAGAAAGAAGAAAGAGAAGATTGGATAAAATTGACTAAAATAATCTTCCCCTTTATTTTAAATTTTGGCACATGTCATAATTCTATTGATTCCTATCATTCCTAGCCAAAATAAACTTTCTATTAGATCCTCTCCCTCCATTTTTTAAACATATATTGTCTTGTAATCTTGTGTCCAAAGATAATTGAATAGTTAGAGAAATTATTAGCAGGACACTTCAAAATATAATAAAATATGTTAGGAACAATTTTATTTTATATAGTTATATCTTTTAAACTTATAAGAAATATAAAAATACTATATATATATATATATAGGGTAGGAGTTGGCTACAAAGCCTACTTTTCCTACAAAGTGTAAGGTTCGTCTCTTGTATACTCATTGTACTGGATAACTAGTGAACACTTACATATGATATTGCATGTGATTGCACGTTTAGCACAATAGTATGAATTCATGTATTACTTGCATGTGTTATGTAACTGATAGGGTGGTATTTCCCTAAACATCCATGACTTACGCTTCGTGATGCTCTTTGGTTGCTACTCGAGTTTGAGGAACCATTTGACATGAGCTACGAGGAGCTGAGATGAGCATGCAAATCACAATATTATTATGGGTGCACACATAATAATAATGTGGGGTGCATGCGAGTCCCAGTGAGGCTTAACAAGTGAAAAAGGGGTTCCGTTTCGTTAATTGATCGATGTGAAACATAACAAACCTATAGGGGTCATGGCCATTGGATGTGTTTGTTTAATGGTTGAGATCATCTTGATGACATTTTGGTAATATGTGTGAGTTTAAAATCGGTTGACTTAATTGATTAGGGGTAAATGTGTCATTTAACTTGTTTTAAATATAGAAATAACAATCATATCATGTAACCTTCCTTATTACTTGCGATTTTCCCTCTCTCTACCCTCTTTCATCTTCTGATATACCAGATCTAACCAAATCAAGTGCAAATTATGGAGTTTTGTTTTGGGGTTTTTATGTAGGAACAAGAAAGTAGAAACAACACAACCACAAAAACACGACAGGGAGCCAAAAAGGAGGATCAAAACGGAAAATAGACGAGTAAGGTGTGTTTTTTTGCCGTATTTCAACTATAGGGTTTACGTAATTGTTGTTTTTTAGAGAATGTAGTTGATTTCGGATGTATGGTGTGTCTTACGAGTTGTATTTTATTACAAAAGTGATTTTTTTCTCATCTTATGGATCTAGGGTCTAATGTTTTGTAGCTTGTTTTTGGTTAAATCATGCGTTTGAAGTATTCAGTGGGTTGTATTGAAGACGAAGACACTGGGTTGTGCTAAAGACGAAGACATTGATTGGTGGTTGTTATTATTATTATTTTTTTCTTCAGGACGTTGTGTTCAAAGTAGTGTGTTTTATAGTTGTAAGGGCAAACTAAGTATACGTTTTAATATAAATGGATCTAAATTGCTTGTTTGAAATGGATACAAA
>JARYGA010061265.1:0-40419 GCA_030545235.1 Helianthus tuberosus
AATAAAAAAGGAATAAATAACGTCGAACGAAAAACAGACGTAAAATTGTTGAACCACGCACACCCATTGCGTCATGTTAATGCAAAAGTTAGACGTAATGTAAAACGTAGAAAAGAATAACTAAGTCCATCTGGGACCTCCGCGTTGCGATAAACTTGTCAAACGGAAAAAAATAGACGCGTTGCGACGGGGAGTGTCAAACTAAAAAAAAATTGACGAAAAAACATTGAACCCCCATGCACGTTGCGGCGTGTTGACTCGCAATAAAACGAAAAACTCGTGAAAGATAAAAGTATGATGGACTAAAGTTGAAAAAAAAAAGTGTGTTAAATTGTAAAAAATAAAAAGTTTAAAGGTTAAAAGTAAAAAAATTCAAAAAGATTAAAATGTAAAAGATAAAAAACTTATAGGTTAAAAGTGAAAAATTAAGTTTTTTTTTTAGAAACACCCTATGCATAGGGTACAAGTATATGAAGCAACAATATGTTGGTTATTTATAGTGTGGTAATAACAGTTGGCCAAAAGCAACAATAACAATATTTTATCATTTCATAAATGTGTTTTTGAAATATGTAGTTTCAAAAATGAGAACACATAGGTAAAACATGTTAGTTTAAGATATGAAAATGTGTTTTTTCTTCTAAAAGGATACGAGATTATATAAAATGTACTATGCCCAATTTAATTAGGAAAAACATAGTTGATATATAAAATGTGTAGTTTAAGATATATACGAGATTATATAGGCTTTTCTTCAACATAAATATAGGAGAATTGTGTAAAGTATTTAGTTTGTTGTATTGTAGATCTCTAGTGATGGAGGGGTGGTTATCACTTGCAAAAATTTAGATCGGTTCCAGTTTATCATATAAAATAGGGTCGGGTCGGTTCTCGGTTCTTTTCATGGTGAAACCCGACTTGGACCTATGGACCGGAACCAACCCTATATTTAGGGTAGTGAATCGGTTCTGTATTTTATGTTTGATCGGTTCTCGGGTCGGGTCGGGTTTTAACTTTTGCTCACCCCTATTCAAAACCCCCACCATCTTCAATCTTTTCTTCAATTTCTCTCTCTAGAATTATTACATCATACCGCGATTTTCTTCAGCAATGAATGGTTTAAACACTCAATTAACGTGTTCGTCAATTTATTTGAAGAAAACCCAGTTTATTTTTATGCAATTTCTCATTTTTTTTTCAATTTAACATAACGCGATAGAACATAAGAAATTGATTGAAGCAGGTACTTCTCTTCTCAAATTTCTCAAACATTTTCTAGGCAAAGTGAAGATATTTATGATTCTAACCTTCTCTTGATGTATTTTTGCGTTTGAGCAACATTATTGGTTCCGATTTTATTAAAAATCAGTGGTAAAAAGTTGCACACCAGGTGTTTGACAAAATGTCTCAAAGAAAATTACAAAACAGTTTTCAGTTTAAACTTTCATTTAGAATTGTGTTTTACAGAAGAATGAAAAAACACCTTTTTTGGTGTTTTTTGTCCATTGCGTTTTATAAAAGAATGAAAAAACACATTTTTGTGTGTTTTTTGTCCTTTGCGTTTTAGAATAAACACTTTCTTTTGTGTTTTTAGTCCATTGCGTTTTAGAAAAAAAAACACTTTCTTTTATGTTTTTGTCTATTGCGTTTCAGGAAAAACACATTTGTATATGTTTTTTGGTCCAATGCGTTTTAGAAAAACACATTTTGAAGTGTTTTTAGTCCATTGCATTTTAGAAAAAAAAACACTTTCATTTGTGTTTTTGTGTATTGCGTTTTAGAATGAACACTTTCTTTTGTGTTTTTACTCCATTGCGTTTTAGAAAAAAAAAATCACTTTTTTGTGTTTTTTGTCCATTGCGTTTTACGCATTTGGATTATCGAATACTTTTTTTTTCAAAAGTATAACAATAGTGTGCTCGTTTTAAAGATAAAAAACTCTCGTTTTTATGGTGCAATTTTTATAAAAAAATAATTTCGTATGAAAAAGTTACTAACGTTTTAAAAACCGGGAAAATTGAAGGAGAGAGAAACTATTGACTTGGATGGACTAGAATACCCCTACAATAACCCACGCGCCTCATTTTTTGTTCAATCTCACCCATTTAATCTTAGCCCTTAATTATTTAATAGATGGTCAGATTTGAGCCCTAGATACATAGGACCATTCGAGATAATCGAATGTGTCAGATTTGTAGCTTATAAGCTAAACTTACCTAAGGAGCTAAGTGGAATTTACTATGTATTCCACATTTGCAATTTAAAGAAATGCCTAGCCGATGAGTCGCTAGCACTGTCACATTAAGATGTGCAAATTGATGAAAACCTGTGGTTTGTTGAGAAACCGGTATCGATCGAGGATCGATAGGTTAAGAAGCTCCGACGGAAGCACGTACCTATTGTAAAGGTCAAATGGGATGCCCGTAGAGGTCCCGAATATACATGGGAGGTCGAGTCCACTATGCGACAGAACTACCCCCATATTTTTGAGTAAATCTCGAGGTCAAGATTTCTTTTAAGGGGGTGAGGATGTAACACCTCTTAAAATCGTGTCCAATAATGTATTGACGCGTGTCCCTAATCCTAATTATGCATAAGGTTGGATACGAGGGACTATTTTTGCCAAACAATGAAAACTACGAATGTGGAGGGACTAAAAGTGTCAACATGCTTAAACTATGCCTCTGAGTTACCTTATACGGTGTTCGTATTCTCTTAACGAGCCATTTGTTGGACGAACGAAACCGTTTATGATTTAATTAAAAAGTTGTTAGTTGAAGGGTTAAAAGCGTCAACATGTTAATTTATACCTCTGAGTGACCTTTTAATGAACCCGGAGCTTAAAGATGTTCAGTTATACTTTCGGGAATACCTACAACCTAATTTGAAGGGTTAAAAGTGCCAAAAATGAAAGTTATATTGAGTTTTAAGGTTGAGGGGCTGATTGTGTCAAAGTTACAAAGTTGTTGGCTGAAACCGAGGGCCCTCGTGGGGCGCGACCCCCATGGTCGTTCTCGGTCGCGGGGCGCGACGGGTGTAGCTGTGGAGAAAGTAACTTCCAGCTGCCAGCTTCTTCCTTGTTCACCACACAAACCACCATAGCACCTCTAATTCGAAACCATGAGCTCCACTCTGGTTTTAGACACATCATGTGACAACTGTCAAATTTGCATGCATCCGTACAGTTATTAAATGATGATTAGTGTTTAATGACTGTGCTGATTTACAATTTATGACTTAAATTGCTTTCTGATTACTGCATTATACTTACATGTGAATCACATAGTGCAAATGACACATCATTGACTGCATGCAAACATATTGACATAAATGATGCACAAAGCATAGTTAGCACAGTTAACAGATAAACCGGGAAAATGCTGACGAGGTTCAGTACATAGACAGACATTGTTTTGAGACATAGTATGAGCCATAAATCAAGCATTACACTAGGGTAGTGTGTAGGAAAGTAAGGGTCACAAAACTGCCTTCCTAGAGATATTTTAAGTGCCGGAAAGTGCCTAAAACTCAATTAAAATGCTGAATTTAACAAAATTCAGCAATAAATCAGCATTTGAACATAATCAGATCATGCAGAAATATGCTCAAATGGCCCTGAATACTTTCCTAAGTGTTGGAAATTAAAAGTGTCACAAAAGGATACATAAAGAATACTGAACGGTATAGTTTGACACTTTAACGAACCGGTATCTAACCGAACAACCGGACACTACCCGAAACACCAAATTTTTACTAGAAGCACTGTTTTAACCTTACCAAGCTAGTTATGGTCCCCGAACATCATAACACACCATATAAATATATAATAACTAGATCTCTAACTATATGCTTGATTTTAACTAATAACTAACTAGTTGGTTATCACCTAAGCCTAGACCCCCCCCCCCCCCACCTAATTCACGGTTATACTAGCAGGCCCACATTTGATTTTCTTCATATCTTCTAGTAGATCTTCATATATTCTAGTAGATCTTGTCTAGTACTTGGTGAACATAATATACAAAGGATAAAGAACATGTGGTGATTATAAGTAATAACCATAAGACTCAAGATCCTTCATCCTCATAACACACCACACAAACCTTTATTCTTCCCCTCTCCTACTTACGGCCAAGAGCACCCCAACACACCTCCATCTTTTTCATTCATCTTCCATCCATTCCATTACTACTCAAAGGTGTTAGAAGCTATACAAAGAAGCTTGGAGCTCTTGAAAGTTGAAGGACCTCTCTCTAGTGCTTTTATCCACTTGTTTTATCCTCTTGATCATCCCTAGCCTTGTGCTAGTGGTAAGAACACTAAACCTTCTATTTTACATCTATTTCAAGTGGTTAAAAGGTGTTACATAAAGTTAATCTTGAAGAACACTAAGAAACTTGAAGATGAAAAATGAACATAAGCACAAAACTATAAGAAATCATAAGAATATGTATTGTTAAGTGTTGTTTTGGCTTCTTGATGGTTGATGATTTGTGTTAGTGATGTTAGACATCATATGAAACCTACTAGATTGTGATTTAACACGTGATCTAGCAAGTTAAGGTGGTGATCTTGTGAAAGACCAAGATCATCATACTTTATGTTTCTCATGAACTTGAAGAATGAAAATGATTTTATGAATGATGAAGTATGTAACATGTTACTAGTCATAAACTTGGATGATTTCAAAACTAGTTTTCTCAAGAAACTAAAGTTATACACAAGATTTACTAAAACATTGTTTTGAAAGAAACTAATCATGTTTCTAGTGGTGAAACAAGTATAAAAGTACATGGTTAACAAGAAAAATACAAGAAGATTAATTTTTGAAAAATCATCTTACAAGTTGTAAAGATCTAAAACCTTCAAGAATGATGTTATTAAATAAATAATCATATTTTTAAGGGTAACTAGGCTTACTAAAAACACTAGTAACTTACTACAAGTTTTTATAAAAGTTCAAGTTCATGTTGTTATGTAAATAGCATTGTTTTGGCACCAGGTAAGTGTTGGTTAAGTTGTTGATTGTTTGTGATGATTTTAAAAAGAAAATGATATACTTTGATAGCATGGACACCTCCATTTTTAGGGGAAACTATGGCAAAATTTTCTAAATATATAAACACTTAGAAAAATATTTTCTAACAAATATTTACAAGTGTATTTTGACCATGAGTTTTCAATATAAACTTTGCCATAATTTTTGTTACAAAAATACAAATATTGGAGGTTGGTTTTTATAAATAAAAGTGGCGATATATATATATATATATATATATATATATATATATATATATATAGGATAAGGCTAGGTAGAAAACCCTCTTTAGGTAGAAAACCCGGGAAACTCAAAGCTCCCGACATTTTTTTTTGAAAAAAATAACACATGTAATATACATGTTTTTAAGAGTTTTGGGCCAAAAAAATCAAAAAAGCGCCGAAGGGTTTTTTTTTAAAAAAAAAACAAATTTCAGCAACTTTCAGCATTTGTTGTCTAACACATGTTAGTTAACGAAGTTTTTGGAACTTGTTTATTTTTTTTAAAAAAAAGTACTCGGCGCTTTTTTGATTTTTTTGGCCCAAAAGTCTTAAAAACATGTATATTACATGTGTTATTTTTTTCAAAAAAAAAATGTCGGGAGCTTTGAAAGATAGGGTTTCCAGAGTTTTCTAAGAAAGATAGGGTTTTTTGTCTAGCCCAACCCTATATATATATATATATTTAGAAGACACGCATGTGTGATTATTTGTATACTTTGTGTATTAGTTATATTATTTTAGGGTTAAAATAATATAACTTAACAAAATGCCAAGAGAAATTACAATCCAAGATATTACCAAAAATCATAAGGAATAAATACTCAAGTTACACACATAATATTGTGAAACCAAACGAGAAATGTAACTTACCAAATATTCCGGAAAATATGTTTATAAGTATATTTTTGGTAAATAATATTTGGGACACCAAAAGAATGAAAATGGGATTTTCATGATTACTACAAAATAATATCTTATTTTTGACAAGGATGAAATATAATATTTTTGGAAGCAAAGAAATGTTTACTTGGAATTATTAAGAAATATAATATTTTTGGGAAAAATATATATATTCTTGGATAAACTTGAAATACATTATTGTTGGATAAAATAAGTTTATAAATATTTTCTAAGTGAGACATGAAAATATAATGTTTTGGAACTATAATTGTTTTAACAAATATTGTTTAACAACTATTCCAAAATTTAATAAATATAATTTAAGTTAAAATATTAATTATTTTAACAAATAATTATATACTTGGAATAATAACGAGGACACTTTAAAACGTAACTCAAAGGCACTAATCAATACTAAGACAAGGCACGACCCGCTCGTCTAACGAACCATAGTACGCATGTAGGTAGTCGTGCGTTCTAGAGGAAGCTTTGAGTTACATCGGATACAAGGAACGCAAAACTGTGAGTTCATGTCCCCCTTTTCTTTCAACTGTTTTCAGTTTATAACTTCGGGGGTGAAATACATGTTAAAATTGTTTACAAACGTTTTATACATGGTATGGTTAGCTAAGGAAGGTTACTGCTTGATCATGAGAGTGGTGGGTATGACACTTAAGGCCATTAATCCTCGTTGTAGGACCGAGGGACATGAGTGATAGATCTATTCGGGTGTAGCGAGCCCCACCCATGAGCACGCTGTATGAGCCATGTGGTGACTATGTCTTATCGACGAAATCTGCTAGGTTTGAGTTTTCCTGCATCACTTCACACATATCAATGGCCTTGCAAACCATTGGTGATCTGTTTTTCCTTGTTGCTTTCATACCGGGATTTATAGACTTACATACATACTTACAACGATTTCAAAGGTTTATTCATACACACAAACGAACACATGAACTCGCTCAACTTTTGTTGATGTTTTCAAACTACATGTATTTCAGGGAAATTGTAAGTGGATCTGGCGGGCATTGGAAGTTTAATGTTGTGATAAGAATAAAGATGTCATCCATGGTCTTTGGGTTTGGTCAGTGTGTCTTATTCCTGGACGAGACACGTCTTCCAAACCTTGGTTATATTTAACATCTTTTGACAAGTCCTTGGTGAACTCATAAACAATTTGTATGGTTTGTAAAACTTGGATTTGAAGTCTACGTTTCAAAACAATGTTGTTATGTTTTAAACTTATTTAATGGATAACAAATCTATGGTTTTATCATATAGTTGTTGTTATGATTGAATGCAATGATATTAAGAAAGTCAAACCAAATTCACGCTTCCGCAAAAAATGTCAGGGTGTGACACATCATAGGACACCTGGAGTGATCTCTAGGCCTCTCAAAACACCTGGCTTGATCCAAGAACCCCTCAACTCCAACTATAAATAGGAGTGTTCATCAACCTTTACACTTGCTCATTCTCATTTTATCATTTCTACTCTTCCTCTGGAGATTCCTAACTGAAGGAAGACTCTAACTCAGTTCTATTTTCGAGCTAGAACCTTTTGTAAGTGTCCCTAACTCCTGCTTTTCCTTTTATAGGCTTTTAAAAGCCGAAAGTCAAGCTTTTTCGATAAACGCTTTGACTTTCGGTTTAGACCTTAATGGTCCAGCCATTGTTCGCAACGAACATGGCTACGTGATCGTAATTAGGTAGGTGTTAATCCCTCAAAAGGCCACCTCCTAAAAATCATGTTTGCTTGGTCAATTGACAGGTCAACATATTAATGTTTTAAAAAGTCAACGGGGCAGATTTTGAAATATTCATAAACTGAGTTTAGAAGTGTTCTAAAATAAGTTTTAACACTTAAACAACTTGGTAATAATTATTAGAACATGTTTAAACATGTTCGGCTCGTCAATTCCAGTTTTAGGGTCGGTTCGCAACTAAAAGTCGCGAAGTTTGACTTCTGCTTTGACTTTCGATTATGACCCGAATTAGACTAGTTTGCTACTGAGTTAAGGTTCTGTTATGATCGTAATATGATGTAGCATAACCCTCTGAGGTTATATTACATGATCATAATAGTAATCTGAGTTTTATGCAAGTTTCTGTTATTATGCCATACTTTGACTATTTTGCCTTTTTTATTAAAAATTAAGGTTTTAAACACCAATGAACTTGCAAATAACTTAGTTACTGATATGTTAACATTTTTAACATATTTTGACGTTAACCTTTCAAATATTCCATACAATTCTTTATAATTATTTTAAATTTGGCATTCTAAGCAATTACTAACCATACTTGTTCCTTCACTATACCATTAACAACAATAATGCTCATCACGGGCCTACTACTCAATCCCTCCATTATTATTATCATCATTCTTTCTAATCGCCCCCTTCGTGACCTAAAATTCTGACTACCAATATATGTGTATACATATATATATATATATATATATATATATATATATAGGGTAAGGTTCATGCGAGAACCACCTTTATTGCAGAACCAAAGTGAACACAACCTAAAATAGCTAAAAAAAAAAACTAACCCCCACCCCCCCCCCCCCCAAGCTAAAATGCTAAAAACTAAACCCCCCAAAAAAACCTTAAAAAATCTTTAAAAAATCTTAAAAAATCTAAAAAAATCTAAAAAAATTTTTTTAATATTTTTTATGTTAAAATCGCTACTTTTAGTAGCAAAAAAAATTTTAATTTTTTTTTTGCTACTGAAAGTAGCGATTTTTTTATAAAAAATATTTAAAAAAAAATTGTGTGTTTTTAGCTATTTTTAGGCATTTTTGGTTGTGTTCACATTGGTTCTCGCGGTTCTCGCAATAAATGGTGGTTCCTAACGGATCTTTGTCCTATATATATATATATATATATATATATATATATATATACGCCACCGACACTTAGTAACTCCATTCCTATTATTTGCTTGTGTTTTCAAACATTCACAAATTTCTTTCGTACACAATATCTAGTTATCTACCTTACTATGACAAATTAATGTTTTACTTCCCAACCATATTACATGTTCAACTTCGTTAATTAAAACTCATGACTTTTGGTCATTGCCCTTTTCATCCCCACAGTATGGACTAATTCACACATTTGTACTTCTTTGTTAATTTTAGACATACCCATGTAAATGTTGTTCTTGCCATTCCTTGCAAGAATTATCTTTCCTTTGTTAAAAATAAGCCAGTTGTTAGGGTCTCAACCTTTAGCCATCCCGCTTCTTTTGAATCATTTACTAATAAGTCCAATAGGTAACTATGCTTACATGTTGGGCCAATACCCTTCATTCTTATAATTCGTGTATAAATTTCGAACGTTCAAAATCTATGTCTCTTTCTTAATATTTATACACATTTGTATTCTACCTTTCTTTCTAGTTATTCAGTTATACCCTCCATTTTTTATGGAATGTTTTTGATTACCCGAGTATCTTATATCCTCTTTTCCTTCTTACATGCGCTCACTAGGCACATCTGTGATGAGTTTCTGCTTGTGAGCATCCTTTCGCTAAGTTTATTAGTTCTCTTCACGTCGAGGTCTTTACCTTCTCACTTCGTTTCAATTCGGGCATACATACTATTATTTTATTATTTCTTTCAAACATTTCTACCCTTGCCGGTACTTAAATCATCCATCAAAATCTTAGCTCGTTATCCATTCTGATCCTCATGAGTCGATCACTACACGTATAATTCGTAACATATCCAGTGCATCCTTCCTTCGTTAGAATCTTTTATTACCACAACATCTTTCTATAGATATATTTACTTACACCATCACATGCTACCACCTTTGTCATATGTTTTACACTTACTCGTATATCCCGTTTCGGGCCTTCCACGGTTAACTATCAACATATCTTTACTATATTCAACTTCAAGTGTTGTATTCCAACACTACATTCTACATTCTGTTTCGTGTGTTGCATCCCCATATAAATATCTTCCGTTAAAATTTTCGTTCTACTAACATCTACTTTTTATTGGACCAGTTTGTTTTTTTTTTCATCCCTAGAATCCACACTACACTAGCAATTCTATCATACTTTCGCGTTCAATACTTTCTAGGTTTGATCATACTTATCATTCTATCATTTTTTTTCTTGTCGAGTTAGATCATCATTGTTAGCATTCCTATCATCCGCCATCTACATAAACATATCCAATTTAAATGTTTTTCATTCTCTATTCATCAAAGTCATTTCATTCATTATTTGCTTCAATATATATTTCAAACTAACACTCAATAATCGTTCTTTCATTACATGACGCCCCATACCATACATTAGACTTTCACCATTTTCATCTATCATTCTTGAACTTACATGGTTTATTATACCTTATAATTACGTCACGGGGCTATAAAATGTTCCTTCGGGAAGTACGGGGATCCAAAGATACGAAAAACTGAGCAAAACAGCGGACTGGAGCTGACCGCGGCGTCGGCGACGCCTGGTCACCCTGTCGGCGACGGCACCTCAAAAGTGGCGTCGGCCCAAAAGCTACGTCGGCAGTGGGTTTGGGCGTCGGCTAAGGTGGTCGTGTCGGCGACGCACCATGCCGACGTCGGTGACGCCCTCTCGGCTGTCAAAAACGCTGCAGACTTATTTCAGCTGTTTTGTCCATTTTTCGAGTCCATATCCGACCATACGAGCCCCGTAACTCTCCGTATTGATCCCCATTCTAACACTTCCAACAACCAAGCTAAATATTTATGCTAATATTACATCATACCTACTTATCCTTGCCGAAACTTAAATGTTTACCTCATTTGCGGCCTTGGAGCGAACACACCATCGCGCGAGCTGTCAGTTAGAGTTCAAGCACTCCGACTTGTGCTCGAATCCCTCAAACCTTGGCTCTGATACCAACTTGTGACGCCCACTTTTACATACGGTCAAAACGACATGTAAAAATGTCAAAAATTTAAAACTTTCATTTTGGCACATACAATTTCATGAAAATACCCTTTACGGCTAATTATGACATTTACGACCATCATAACTTTTAAATTACATTAGTTCAAAACTAACTAACCATAACCATCAACTAATTTATTTACAAATGACCTTAAATACAAAGGAACATCTTACAAACCAAAAGAGGGTTTTGACCCATTTGACACAAAAACTTATACAGAAGCGCATTTTTAGGCATGAGTTGTAGTGTGTTCGATCCAGGCTCGCCGTTATAAAGGATGAGATTTACCTAACATACACAACATCAAAACATTCGTTAATTCATTATACCAAATAAAACCCATAACATTCATTACTTATCCTTATTCAACCCATTAACAAAATTACCATTTTGTTAACAATCCTTGTTGTAACCATTCTTTCCGTTTTAGTATTATTTCCATTTACTCCCATTCATTTACAACATCTCATTAACATTCATACATGCAACCCATTCGACCCATTAGTAACGAGCCAATGCTCAACCATCGCCGTTATTCATCATACAAGTCTTTATTAACCCATTTACAATGGGTCAATTTATATCATACATACTTGATACAATTTCATCATTTTTGACCCGTTTACAATCAAGTCCTTACTTAATCCATTTTACCGTCTTACTTTCAACCCATTTCGATCCATTCGAAACGGTTCATACCACATACATTACTACTTCATTTTCTAATTGATTCCTTCTATATTCACCACATCAATTTGATCATGTTCCACTATGCTACTTTTAACTAAGTTTTATGTAAGGTACTAGCATTCATGACTACATAGCAATCCAACATACTTTCTATTAGTACGACCCGTTCATGCTGTTCGACCCGTTCATGCTGTTCGACTACATAACATTCCAACATATATTTTATTAGTGCGACCCGTTCATACGGTTCGACTACATAACATTCCAGCATACATTCTATTAGTGCGACCCGTTCATACGGTTCGACTACATAGCATTCCAACATACATTCTATTAGTACGACTCGTTCATATGGTTTGACTACATAACATTCCAACGCACATTCTATTAGTACGACCCGTTCATACGGTTCGACTACATAACATTCCTTTACTTTCTCATTTTTCCAACCATTCCTTAAATGTTCAACACATCAAATTACCATGTTTTACACTACCACTTTCGAACTAGAATTTATATAAGGAGACTAACATTCGTAAATTTACATTAAGGATAGACAAAGTTCATAGGAACTTACCGTGATCTCACGTTCCTAGCGCCTTGGATTGACTTGTACCTTCTTCTTTCTTCGCCCCAAGGGTGCAACATTTCACATTTAGCTTTCACAATATCCATTGCATACGCATACTTCAATTATTTATTATGGCGTTAATTAACCGTATACAATTCCATTCGCATGCTAATTCATCAATTCAACATGTTTTTCAAGTTAAAACATAACATAATCAGCCTAGGCATTTCATCGAACACGTTGTGTGGGTACTATCTACAAGGCATGGTGTACAAGTATATTATGCATAATCTTACTAGTTCATATCAAAATCATGAAATTCAACTAATTTTCACATAACCTTCATCCTAAATCAGATTCTTATAATAATAATCTACATCTAACTTCATATATCATAACTATACTTAATTTAACACATTTAGCATCATCATCTTCATAACATTACTACTACAAGTGGGTTTTCATCAAAACATCAAAATAATCAGAATTTCAAGCATGATTCATGTTTCATGAGATTATTCTAACTCACTATCATTCTAATTTCATACATCTTCACGGATTGGTTCAAAATCCAATTCATCAAGATCATCAAATCATATAATTTAACTTACCTAGGGTTGAGTATACATAGATGATTGAGAAATTAAAGACATGCATTCGAATTTGTCCTTGAATCATCTTCAATTTGCTGAATTTGTTAAACTTGAGGGTTTTCCCCTCTCTTCTCTTGCTACGGTCGACACCCACACATACACCAGTGTGTGTGTTTGGGTTTTTAATAATGTTATAAGTAAAATCTTTCAAATTGTACAAATTTGACCCTTATACTATGGGAAGTTGTGTTTTATTTGTAAAAATCCATTCTTACTAATTTATAACTAACTTTCATATATAATATATGAAATTTGGGGTGTTACATAAAGTGATCGAAATGCCCTTACGGTGTATAGAACGGTTTTAAACATAATTTCTTATACTAAACTCATTACCTACTGATGTAATATCATAATTAGGATATTCTGGGATATCAAGTCAGTTTATAATGCACAAGTTCTTGTATTGCGTTCTTAAATGACGATAATGCCCTTATGGCACATAAAATGGTTTTAATCATGGTTTTCATACAAAACCTTTTACCTACTGATGTGTTATACTAAATAGCATATCTTGACCATATAAACCTGGTCACAACATCAGTTTTCATAAAACATCGCAAATATCGTCATTTAACGACTTTAACGCCTTTTCGGCGCGTAGTATAGTTTTAAACCATATTTACCAACCAAGACTTGTTACCTACTGATTTTATAACTTATTTAAAATGTTGTTACAGTAGGTACATGTTATAAACTCAGAATCCAAAATAAGCTTTCAAAACTATGTGTGAAATGACCAAAATGCCCGTACGGTGCATAGTTTGGTCTTAAACTATAAAACACACATATGTTTGATATCCTTCTGATATTATATCACAAATAAAGTATTTTCACATAATGTTTATGATCATAACATCAGATTATATGCAAGATCCTTTTATACGTCATTAAATGACCAAAACGCCCTTATGAGGCATAGTTTGATTTTAAAACCTTAACGGGCATTCAAGTTGATATCCTACTGATATTATAACTTGTTTAAAGTATGTTGGCATATGGAACTTGTTCATGACTCATTCGGTTACCCATTATCACTTATACGCGTACGGTTAGGCTTATGTAACTAGTTTGCATAAGTTTACCGAAACGGGTTTAACCTTATCATTTTTATCTCAATTTCCAGAATGTTAATAGTTTACCCATATGATACAAGTCCTAGTACTTGTCGGGTTTAAACTACATTCTATTCCGGTCATCGCTTAATCAAGCATATCGTACCGTTTTGATATTTTAAGCTAGTCAGTATAAGTCTACGACTTGCATAAGACCCGTTAGCATTCTAATTGGTTATTTATACCATCATTCCAGACTAGAGCCTTCCGGTAAATTGTACCTACTGTAACGGGGTTACTTTTCGACCCTCGTGTGGCATCCCCAAGTCCCCGGGGACAAGCCAATCCATCCCGCTTCTTTGTGTGGGTCACTGGTTTCGTCCTGCCTTGGACTCATCAGGAGAGCGGCGCCAGCTCTTGACCAGTGGTGCGTTCGTCGTTTGCACGACTAGGAACGTACACCTCTTCATTGACACTGACTCCGTCCCCCGATAAAGTCCAGGACTAGCCAGTAACCCAAGCGTTCAAGCACAGCCCATAGCATTGCGATCTTCAAACATTTGGCCCGTGACACTCTCCCACCACCATTTCATGCACGTCCTCGTGCATGCTCGCCGTCCCATACCAGCTCGCATACTTGACAATGCATGATGCCCTTATGTTGAGCATGATTCACTTTGGGAGGGTAGGACACCCGAAAGCACAGCAACAATGATCTTCTGTCGTGCCTGTTCAATATAGTACGTCAGTTCTGGTTATAAGTGGCGCTGACGTCCATCGCATCGGATTTGGTGTCGATGATTCACCTTGTTTCAGGAATACGGGGACCTGAATAGTTGTAGCAGCTTTCACAAAACTTCCTTTTTACGGCGCTGCTTGAACCGTAGATTTTTGAACATAACACGAAGGCTTCACTACAACTATACTTGAGCAGCTCTCACGATCCCATACTCGCGGAGTACAAAGACCTTTGCCGAAGGAAACCCATATTTTGTCTTCTCCCACCACCATTGCGCAACCATACTCTAAATGTTAAGCTCATTTGGTTAAGAGTCACGTTCCAACGTATCCGAGAATCGTTCTGCTCTAATACCAAGTGGTCACGGGGTTACTTTTCGACCGTCGTGTGGCGTCCCTAAGTCCCCGGGGACAAGCCAGTCCATCCCGCTTCTTTGTGTGGGTCACTGGTTTCGTCCTGCCTTGGACTCATCAGGAGAGCGGCGCCAGCTCTCGACCAGTGGTGCGTTCGTCGTTTGCACGACTAGGCACGTACACCTCTTCATTGACACTGACTCCGTCCCCCGATAAAGTCCAGGACTAGCCAGTAACCCAAGCATTCAAGCACAGCCCATAACATTGCGATCTTCAAACATTTGGCCAGTGACACTACGCTTACTTAATTGAATACGGCTGAGTTATTATAAATCTTGTATTATAAGGCGAGTGCTAGCTAAGGTATATACTCTTAACCTATTTTCACGAAGGAAAACTCGGTCATCTTCAATCTTCAGAAGTTTCACCACCACCCTTGTGTGGTTGCTTTGAGGGAGGTGGATTCGGTGTGGTTATCACTGAGTGAGGGAGGCAGTGGAGACTAGGGTTTCTCTAGAGAGAGAAAAGATGAAAGGAATAAAGGGTTTCTGAGAAAAGAAGAAGGTAGAAATAGGTTTATTGAGGATGAGCTGGAATTCAAAGTTGAATGTAATTTATGGCCGCCCAAAAAATGAGCCCCATGCTAACCCCTTTAGTATTTTGAATTTCAAATTAACAAAAATAATTTATGTATAAGAAATGAAGTGATATTATGATGTAATAATGAAGTAAGAAAAGTTGAGTTGGCATAGCTATGTGTTCGACACATAAGCCTATGTTGTCAAAAGCGAGCTAGGCGCGCGCCTAAGCGCTCAGGTGTAGCGAGGCGCAGCTAAACCGCCTGGTAGAGAGCTAGGCGCAAATCTACGTCTTTTTTCAAAAAAATGCACTCGGGTGTTCGCCTGGAGCTGGGCGCAGGCGCAAAAAAGCGACCCTAAACCGAAAAAAAAAACCAGCCTTAAACAAGAAGGGACGACCTGAAACGTTAATTTAGAAGGGGTAGATAGTTAGGAACCTGGTTTAACTCCTTGAAGACTACCTGGTTAAACTCTAGAGCATTGTGGCCGACCAGCAATGTGGTGGACTGGTGTCGGCTGCTCTTTTTATATAGGAAACCCTAATTCAATAAAATTCATGGGCTGCCTTTTGTAGATTATATGTAGATGGTATTGGGCTAACCTTTCTTTTAAATAACTGAACTATTTTATCGGATAGATAAGTGGCCCAACTAAATATCTTTAAATTGTTTTTCACTTTATTGCCACTTAGATATTTTTACAAACATTAATTATTGTTGTACATATTCTAAAAGGATATTATGATTTTTTACATTATATTCTTATAATAGTGTAAAACCATTAATTTTATGCCTATTATATAGAATTTCTTTTATTTTTTTTTACTACGGCGCCTTACTTAAAAAGCGCTCGCTTTTTTTTGCGTCTTGCGCCTAGGCTCCAGGTGAGACTTTTACGCCTTAAGTGCGCCTAACGCTTTTGACAACATAGACATAAGCTTTTCCGACGTCAGCGAAAACTCTCCTTTAATAGTAAGTAAAGATTATCCGCATATTCATATGTCTGTTCCATAAAAAAAAGTTTTTATTCTTAATTCTTAATTAATTGTTTTCGATTCACCGAATTTTACCTCTTTCGAAAAAAAAGTCAATGAAAAATCAAGACCGAATTCTTTCCGGTTAAAGAATCTCTTTCTAGTTGCTCTAAAATAATAAGGATATTCTCTAGGTGGCAACATGCTATTGGGTGGTGGTTCTGCTTATGGGGCCAAATCCCATCAATCGAATAATTGTACAAGGTTCAGCCCAACCCAATCTACAAGCTTGGTTTGATCTGGCCCGCAGTTTGCTTATTATACAATCGCAAACAATTATGATGAAGAGTGGTTTCCGTTATGATAAACAGGATAGTTCAGATTTTAACAACGTTGTTAAAATGATAAAAACAATAAAAGCTAAGGACTAAATTACTTTTTAAGTCCTTGTATTTTAGTGGTTTTAACTACTTGAATCCAAAATCAAAAAATTTAACGTTCTGAGTCCTTAATCGCTTATTTTATAATGTTTTGAGTCCAATTTATAACACTTGTACTTTTGATTTTAGATTCAAGTGGTTAAAACCACTAAAACAAAGGGACTCAAAATGTTATAAAATAAGCGGTTATGGACTCAAAGCGTTAAACTTTTAAATTTTGGACTCAAGTGGTTAAAACCACTAAAACATAGGGACTCAAAAAGTAATTTACTCAATGCTAAGTGATCTAAATTGCTGAAAAAATTATACAACCGCGAACAGTTATGATGAAGAGTGGTTTCCGGTTTGATAAGCGAGGATAGTTCGGATTTTAAAAACGTTGTTAATATGATAAAAACAACAAAAATTAAGTGATCTAAATTGCTAATAAAAGTTGATATAAATTTTGATTAATAAAATTATTAACCAAAGTTCAATATGAAAATAGTTAAAAGAATGCAAATGAAATATGAGGTAACAAGTTAATTACTTTAGTAATTCTACTACGTTCACAAAGAGAGATCATAAGAAAAAGGTTTGCTCAACGTTAGTTTTTATTTACCGAAAGATACCTTCAACTCTTATTATTTAACAGAATAGGCCCTACACTATTAAGACCATAACAAATTCTGTTCATACTATAAATCCTCATCTTAATCTCTCTTTTATCATGCAAGATTGCAAGTACAACATACTTGATCAGTTTAAGTTGTGACATAATGTTATCTTTTTTAGTTTATAAAAATAATCAGGTTAACCTGACCCACCAAGTCATCTTGAACGCGACCGACCCATTTAGCTAAATGTATGCAAATCTTAACCTAAACCCATGAATTTCGTGTGAAGTTCATAGCGTGTTGAAAATTCACACCCCTACCCAGATGGACTCACATTTTGTAAATTTTGTAATTCATATTTTGTTTAATTCATCAACTTTAAGAACCAAATAGGGGGAAGCTCATTTCACTCATAGCATTGTTGCAACTGCATACACAATATATTAAAGAAGATATGCTGCAACCATTTTGCAGCTCAGTTTCCAACTGCATCATGTTTCATCTTCTTCCCAGTTCTTTTGAAGTAATCTAGAGTTAACTGTCATTTTCGTCCCTGTGGTTTGGTGGAAAATGCCACTTCAGTCCAAAAAAAAATTTGCGCCAGTTCCGTCCTCAACATTTTTGAAACGTGGCACTTCAGTCCAAAAAGATAACGCCTTGCGCCAGCTCCGTCCTCAACATTTTTAACGGCGCGTTATCTTTTTGGACTGAAGTGGCATGTTTCAAAAATGTTGAGGACGGAACAGGCGCAAATTATTTTTTTTTGGACTGAATTGGCATTTTCCACCAAACCACAAGGACGAAAATGGCAGTTAACTCAGTAATCTATTTTCTAAATACATACATGTCAAAACAGGACAGATGTTCATATCTTCAAACAATTTGGATACCCGTCTAGAGTAAAAGAGAAGTCAAATTGACACATTCATATAGTAATTAGTAAAAATTTGTGATTCGCATTATAACTATAGTTAACCGTACAAACTACAAAGAAAACACACTTGTTACAAAAGAATGAGAAACTTACATATGAAAACCCCTTTACGTTCATATATTCACACTCGAGACACGAATCGTACTAAAAACGACTTGTTGACATGAAGTGTCAATGGACTGAAACCAAAGGGTTCATTCTTGAGAGATGGTGGTTCCGTTTCTACCAAGGCCACGCTGTCTTGCTCTTTCCATCTTTCGTTTACGCCATTCTTCTAGAGCTGACAACAAGCAACAAGAATATATGGTGAGCGTGTTTATCTTTGACTTTTGATGTCAAAAGGCTACATACTGAACTTCAAGATTGACACTGATTCTTCACATTTTGTAGTAAAAAATGATAACCAATTAAATTCTAAAAACAAATAAAACTCAAGGAAAATGTTGATATCATTAAATAAGTTATATAAACAATCTTAAAGTCGAAAATGTAATGTAGTTAGTTTGACTTTGTAAGTCAAAATGTATATCTTCATCTTAAAACGGACCACATACAAAACGCTTAACTAGCAATCTTAACTCGTTCATACGAAAACCGCTTAAACTGGGTTGTAAGTTATTTGATAACGGGTCAAATACAAAATTTGGAACTTTGTATATTCAAATACTTAGAATCCCCAGTGTTGTAATTTGAAATAATTAGGCTACTGAGTTGATGATACCAGTGTTGATCATAATATCATATCAAAATATAAACATGGACCAAAAAAGTTGGCAAGTCAAACAAACTCAACCCGACCCGTCTTACCGAATTTGATAATCCGAATTCAAGAAAGAAACTACCTTTCTGATTATCAGCATCGGAATATGTTCGATGGTTATTCAGCCTCGATATCAAGTCAAGCGCAGCAGACTGTTTAGCATCTTTCTCTTGCAGAGTATCAACTTCTTCATGTCCCTCTCTCTCAATTTCCCTAACCTAAACTCCATTAAAATAAAACCCATATTACTAAAATCAAAACCCAAATGTTTCCCACTTAAATCGTCCCGAGAACCCAACTAACACAGTGCCACAATACAGAATCAAAATTGCAGCATAATCAAATCAAACTGAAACAAATTATACAAGATCACGTAAACAGTTAAACTTACTCGTTTTATAAGGTCTACAGGCTCCATTGCACGACGTAATTCTTCAGATTCCTTTATATACTTAAGCAAAACTGAAGATCAACAAAATTAGGGTTAGGGTTTTGATTTTCAGAAATTGGAAAGAACCCAGTAACAGGAACAATTGGAATGGACCAATTTTGATTCTAGATCGAAAATTTGATGAAAAAAATGGACCTTGATCGGATCGATTGGAGTTTGGAGGAGATATGAAAGCATGAATCAAGAAGAGTGCGGTGATCAAATTGAAGAAACAAAGGATGATTGTGGCGTTTCTGAAGGAGAATCTTGACATTGCTCTGCCACTCCATTGCTGCAACCTCTCTGTTATCTTCATTTCAATTGGTTGAAAGAGATGACTTGAAATTAGATATGACTTGGGTTTTATAGTACCTTTTGAATGAATTTGAATATTGGAGTTCGCACTTTTCCACGTCGAAATACACTTGCTTTCGAGCCTCGAAAAACTTTTACCTAGGGTTGAAGCCTGTGAACATTTGCCCTAAAGGCACGACAGTACGGTGACGTAAAACCCGCTTAGTTCAAGGATCGAACTAGCGATCTGCACATAAGGAGAGAAGGAATCGAATCTGGGTCACTCAAAGTCTTTCACTTGCCACTCCCCCACCACCTCATTGGAAAATTCACTCATTCTTTAACTATCACATTATGGTTTAATTAGAAATACAAAAACGAAAAAACAAAAAAAGACGAAAAAGAGGTAATTGGTTGCTTTTAGATAGCCCCACACGAAAAAAGTCTAACGCTTGTTATGACTTGGTGACTCATCGATTTGGCGCCCCTTGATGGTGGCCCTGGAGCGGTGTTCAAGGCGTTATCGAACCCATATGACAAGGGTCGCTTTACCACAATACCCAATCTTATGCTTTTATGGTGCAAATGTCATAAAAGTACAATATGTTTTTAGCTTGCCGTTTATCTCTCCCACCACATGTGATTAGGTTTGATACACTATTCACAAGTGTGTACACCAACAATTTAATCTTTTGAAGATTCCAATTCTTATCATTTCCTTTTGCTATTAAAGACAAGCTTTAAACTTCAAAAAAATACGTAAACAAAGAAATATATATGTATAGAGGAATGGAAACCCCCACCCGGTTGTTTTAAGCGTTTTCCGAATCGTCCATTCTCGTGTTTACAGCCTGTTCAAGGTTATTCACTTTTTTTAGTATGAGTTTTCATTTTTTTTTTTTTTTTGATTTATTTGATTGGTGATGAGTTATATTTAAGACTAACTGGCGGGATGTTGTTTAATGTATTTATTGGCGGATTTTATTTTGATGAAACAGAATAATCAAAGGTTCATTCTTGGTAGGTTTCTCTTTATAACAATTTCATAATTGATGGGGTATGGTATTAGACCTAACCCGAACGACATATCCGTTACTTATCGCCTTTTATTATAATATTTATTATTATTGCGTACTAACCCGCGAAACCTAGCGCGTTGTAGTTTACACTACGCTAGGTTGTGGGCTTGTAGAGATATCCCCTAACTGGGCCTGACCCATTGAGGTTAGGGGAGGCCCATATCTCCTACTATATAAAGAGGTGTTCACCTCATGGTTTGGGCACAAGATATGGAGCCGCCACACTTTTGTTGCTGGAAATAAGAGATTCTTCTCTTACCGGCCATCTCTACATCCCCATGTTTCTCTCTTTTCCATTGCAGATCTAGGTTCAAGAGGAAAAACAAGGTGTGATTCTCCATCCTCTCAGAGAAAGCGGTCCAATCATCCCGACGGTGATTCCGTGTTTCAACAATATTTTCTTGTGTGTGTAATATTACCTGTGACACCACACCCAGATAAGGATGCATCATACACAACTATAACCAACTTATAAGGAAAGGCTTATTTTATTAATACAACTAACTGTAAGGTACAAACATTGGGAACTTAAAAGTACAAGTTAGATCTATTATTTTTAACCGTACATGCAAAATTTCTACTAGATCAACAAATCTTGGATACTTTATTCTACTAGTCACACATATCCAAGATAAGAAGCAAGCACACAATTAACCATCATTACCTGTGACACATGCTTAAAAGGCATCAGTTACCACTGATGAGTTCATGAATATACACAAGTTATAGATCAAATTATTTACTCATGACTTGTACCCCTTCTCCATGTCATCATAACCCAACGTCACCACGTAACTTACATAACCATACAGTTAATGCCCACTATACCACAGGTTTAGTACCGACAAATCCCGTCATAGCGAAACGTATAAGCGACCACAAATATCATGTGTATGTCATGCTCTGGTTATATACATGCGTACAACAGTCATGCCATATTATTACAGTTTAGGACAAGCATGATCACGTTTGGAAAGCATTCCTAAAACTCACCTCTTACTGCGTACCAGTTGATAACAGTTGCTAGTATGTTCAGGTATGATTTTAAGGTCCTGACACAATTTACATAATCCTAAGTTAGGTAACGGTAGACCTAACTAGTTATTATCATGGTTGTATATTGATTAGCGTTGTCTTGTTTAAGCATGGGTGATCAGTCCAAGCCTAACTGAAGCTAGGCTACCCAATATCCGCCCCTAACAATAACCCTAATACCGAACAACAACAACAACAACAACAATAACAACAGCAATAATAATCAATAATAATAACAACAACAACAACAACAACAGTAATAATATAATAATAATAATAAACACTAACACTAATAATAATACTAATATTAACTACAAAAATAAATAAGTACTGTAATAAATAACTAAACATAAACTTAAACGAGAGCATACTTTAAACTATCTACAACATAATGATGTAGAGTCTCCCTACTCATGCTCCTACTCACTCCAAAAACGAATATTAATAACACCAAAAGGGGTACTACATACTCGAAAATCTTCTATACTAGAGCGTTCCTGTTAAAAAAAACGGATACCTAAACAAGATACTGAGACTTCTGTTTAAAGCAACAAAGCAAACACCTCAAAATATGTCAATGTGGGATTCAAATCAATCTTGTTGAGAACTTAGTTGAATTGGCCAAGCCAACATGTATAGTTTATTATGTAGCATATTTAGAGCATTTAATCATCGGTTGTGAGGGCTCGATTTTTACATAGTGGTTATGGCTCTTATCAAGTTTGAGTTAAACTCGTTTAGAACTTTATATTCAAAACTCGACTTCAGCCCATGAGAAAATTTTAAACTCAAATTTGGCTTGTGTATATTTATTCATTTAGATTGTTTAACAATCATAACAAAAAACGTTGATTGTAAACCATTAAACTTGGGTTTATAGTTTTGATTTATAAACTATGCTCTTGAAACGTTCAATAAAATTCAAGAGCATTAAAAAAACGTGGTCGGCAGGATTCGAACCTGCGCGGGCAGAGCCCACATGATTTCTAGTCATGCCCGATAACCACTCCGGCACGACCACTTTGCTGTTAAAATGATGTCATTTTCATCCTAAATCCTTAATCAAAACTACAACTTTATCTTCACCAATTTCTTCATTCAACCACAGCCGTTGTACAAAAACCTCACACTCTCTCACACACACACGACGATTGAGGATGGAAGATAAGCCCTAATTTCTCACTGTTCGCTATGTTCATTGTATACTGCAGGAGTTCATTCGAGTTCTAGCCAGGTAAATTAACCACCTTTCATAAAATCTTTAAATTCCCACTTAATTTCATCCTGAAATCTTCAATCTTTATGTTGAGTATAAGATTTTTTTCCCCAATTCAAGAACCCTAATTTTTTTCTGGGTATATGATGTGGTTTATGCTTCTACAAGTAACCACACTTAAATTCAGTGACAATGAACAAATAAAGAACAGTAAGGGAGAAGATTGAGATATTAGGGTAAGAGTAGTTTATTTCGTGAATGCTCATTATATATTCGACGAGTAGTTCATGAACTGTTCGGCAGGAAGTTCGTTTGTGTTTGTTAAAGAACACGAACAAGAAATTTCGTTCGGTTAGTTAAATGAACGAATATGAACAGAGGTTGCGTTCGTTCGTTTATTGCATTAGCGTTTTAAGTCTTAATTATTAATGTTAAATGTTAGTGTTTTTAAGTCTTAATCAGTTCCTGCTTGCTACAATTGTTAGTGTTTTGTAAGTTGCAAAAGGTTAATTTGTTAATGGTAGGACAATATACTGAATTGTTAGTGTTAAATCACTATATATAAAAATTCTGCATGATATTGAAATTACCGATATCCCACCGCGATAACCTATATCTCAAATATCAGTTCTTGACCGACATCCGATTTTTTACCGCATTAACTGCATAGCAGATAAGTTTTCTGAGAATATAATTTATGGGTTTTTCTTAAAGATTCAAATGTGGTTAAGTTTTTGAATCTTTAAGCTTAACGTTAAAAGTTATATGAATTTTGTGTAGTTTTTGTCACTAATTGTTCGTGAATGGTTATGCGTTGTTTGTATACTCTGCAGATACTTTTCATAAGTACTTCCCTATCGAATTAGTCAAACAAAAGTTCAATGGCTCTTACACTATTTCGAGGTATTCAAACCCGCCCGTTATTACCTTATTCGTCTGCATTCTCTGCTAGAAAACATGTTATCTTTTGTTCAATGCAAAGCACACAAGCCGAAACCTCGATGAAAACAAAACAACAAGCTCCCTCAAACTTCACGGAAACGGCCCGAGCAAAAGCCGTTGAAAAGGTGTTGAAAGATTATGAAGCGATTATTGGTATAGAAACACATGTGCAGTTATCGACTACGACAAAGGCGTTTTGTAGTTGTGCTTATAATTACGGGTCTCAACCAAACTCATGTGTTTGCCCCGTTTGTATGGGTTTGCCTGGCGCATTGCCTGTTTTGAACTCGAAAGTTATCAAATGTGCGGTGATGCTTGGTCTTGCACTCAATTGCAAGTTATCGATGACTTCAAAGTTCGATAGAAAACAGTATTTTTATCCGGATCTTCCGAAAGGGTACCAAATTTCACAGTTTGATATACCGATCGCCACTAATGGATTCATTGATGTTGATCTTCCACTTGAATTTGGTGGAGGGCATAGAAGATTCGGGATTACTAGGGTTCATATGGAGGAGGATGCAGGGAAGCTACTTCATACGGGAAACGGGAGTTATTCACAGGTGATGTTTCTATTTTTTTATAGTGAGTATTGTGACAAAGAAGAAATATGCCTTTATTTTGAGTAAAATGCCATTTTCGTCCCAGAGGTTTGGTCAGTTTTGCGACTTTTGTCCGGCTGGTTAACTCCATCCATTTTTCTTTGTTAAGTCAGGGGTATTTTCGTGTTTTTACCTACTTTTTTTTTTTTTTTTTGTTTAGTAAGGGTATTTTGTATACTTGTACATTATGACCATAGTCACCTAATTCGCTAGAAAAGTGGCGAATTTCGTATTGGTACGTTTCGTACCATACGGAATTCGTTTTCGTATAATACGGTTCGAATTCGCGAATTCACTCCATGAATTCAGCGTTTCATTCCATTCAATTCTGCGAATTTCCTGCACCAATTCACTGAATTCCGTTTGCAATAATAGCGAATTTTAATGGTCAATACGTATTAGGGTTGGATACGGCGCCAGTACCAGAGTCACCTAATTCGCTCAATTCAGCACATCATGTTCATCAATTCAGCGAATGGTGATGAAGATGAAAAAATTAAACCTTACCTGTGATAATGATGAACCCTAGTGAAAATGGAGGAGAAGATGGAGTTGGAGGCTGCGTATCTTTCATCTCTTTTAACCTAAAACCTCTTTTATTTACATATTTCATCCTTTATGTTTATGTTATTATAAATATTAACCTAAAGCTTTTTTATTAAGTTACATATTTCATCCTCAAATCTCTATATTTTTACCTTTTCAACTTTAACCTAAAACTTTTTAAGTTGTTTACTTATTTGGATTTATAAAATTAGTAATTTTTGTTTTAATTTGTGTATACCGAACGGAATGGTACACCGAACCGAATCGTACCGGACCGTACCGAAATGAACCTACCCCCTTCCGAACCGAATTCGTCCCAACTAGCGAATCGCGTACCCGAACCGGAGCGAACCGCGAATTAGGTGACTATGGTTATGACAAATGTTTGTACATAAAGTGAAAAGACCAAATTGCCTTTTAAGTTAACAAAAAAGACAGAATACCCCGGACTTAACAGGGAAAATGGATGGAGTTAACGAGCTGGATGAAAATGGCAAGATTTCTAACCTTTTGGATCCAGATGCAGAAAAACAAACCTTTGGACGAAAGTCGCAAAATTGGCCAACCCTCAGGGACGAAAATGACATTTTACTCCTTTATTTTTATGAAAATGGGAACATACTTTTTTTATGATCGGTGGTAAAATCTATTGTTTTTGGGAACAGGTTGATTTGAACCGAGCAGGGGTGCCTTTGCTTGAAATAGTTTCTGAACCTGATATGAGAACAGGCATTGAAGCTGCGGAATATGCCGCAGAGTTACAAAGGGTGGTGAGATATTTGGGAGTTAGTAACGGAAATATGCAAGAAGGATCACTTCGTTGTGATGTTAATGTTTCCATTCGTCCAATTGGTCAAGAAAAATTCGGCACCAAGGTACTTAATTTCGACACGTTTACTTGTACTTGAGTCACGTTGGATTGTGTTTTATCCCAAATGGGTCAAATAAAAAATGTTTAGGTATAAAGGAAATGGGTCTAACCGTCTAACGGATTGAAGTCTCTTCAACAATTTTTAATATATGCAACCTCGGACATCCTAAAATACGTTATTCAAAGAATAATACCCCATTATAAAGATAATAATGCTTTTGTAATAATAATCAAGTAACTTTTTGTTAGTAAAAGAAAGTGAACCAAATATATTTTCTCCAATATGAAAGAAAATATAAATGTAGATGCAAGGAGGAAATCTTTTTGCTATTATTAAAGAACTATAAACTAACCGTTAATTGTCTGTAACTGATATTTATAAGTGGTTGTTCATTGATAGGTTGAAATAAAGAATCTGAATTCATTTTCAGCAATGAGTAGAGCTATCGATTTCGAGATTGCACGACAGGCGGAGCTCTATTACCAAGGGAAAGACGATGAAGTTGTGCAAGAAACACGTCTCTGGGAAGAAGGCTCTCAGGTTATATAGCAATAATAAATTTTAAAACGCACATCCAAACACACCCTTAATAGGTTTCTTGGTCACTTGGTGACTGTTGGCGCATTTTTGCTTATCTTTTTATTATTTGTTCTTATTGCTAGAAAACAGTTACAATGAGGAAAAAGGAAGGACTTGCAGATTATAGATATTTTCCTGAACCTGACCTTCCAGAAGTTATACTTACAGAAGAGTATGTGAACGATATCCGTGATTCTTTACCTGAACTTCCGGAAATGAAGCGCCGAAGATATGAGGAGATGGGTCTGACCATGCAGGATGTTCTTTTTCTCGCAAATGATGTACAAGTATGTCACATTCAACCATTATATGTACTGGATTTGGCAAGGTGGCTTGTTGGGATGGGTAGGGTCAAAACATGTTTGGATTAAACGGGCATTTTATTACCACCTCTACATTATATGCACCTCAAATATCAAGAACATGTGTCCCACAAAAATTGCAACTTTTTACCTTAAAATATAATTGTAGGATTTTCTATTGTAAAAAAAAGACCGTTATATTAGCGCAGGCAGTGTTCTTCGGGTTATTTTTTCGGGCTTTCGGTTTTTCGGGTCGGGTTGTTCGGGTTTTTGGCTGGGAAAAAGTGACCTGATAACCGACTCATTTAAAGTTTAGGTTAGTCGGGCTCGGGTTAGTTCGGATCAGGTTGTTCGGTTTTCAGGTTTAGATGTAAAATGAAAAAAAAATGTTTTCTTTTTACAAAATATTATCAATATTCATATTGCTACTAAAAATATAATCAAAGGTTAAACGTCATGACTATATGATATGATAATGTGTTCAAAAATCCCAAAATTTTGATAGTTCAAATACCAGAGAATCCACACTAAAACAGATCTATTGAAAAAAAAGACTAAGGGGCTGTTTGGCGACATCTGAACCAATAAGTGCTGAATGAATAAGAGGACTGAATGGTTAAGAGACTCTGAACTAGTAAGTACTGAATCAGTAAAGTGTTGTTTGGTTGCACCTCTGAATGATTGTGTAAAATGACATTTTTACCCCTGAACTATTTGTACTGAATGAATGAAATATCCACACAACAAACATTAAACAGTTGCAAACAAAAGATCCGCACATCAAACTTTCACAATTTCACATCATACATAATAAACAATTTCAATAAAATCAACATACCAATATAACCAAACTATTTACAATATGTTTCTAATCGGTACATATATATTTTCATATTATAATATCACCAACTTCAAATAAACTATTTGCACATTATACATAATAGGGCTCACAAGATAAACTGAATCTCTACTGTTAAACAAAGAAAATAACACCTCAAATTTAACAGGGATCTCATTCCAATATCACCAATTTTCACATTCCAACAACAGCTCAAATTTGAAAAAAACACTGAAATATTAGGGCTCACAACTTTTCTCTAAACATCACGTACCTGAGAACATTGTCTGTGGAGGAGAGACAACGAGAACGACGACGGTTGTGGAGGAGAGACGAGGCAGAACACGGCTTGGAAAAGAGACGATAGAACACGTTGCTGTGAGATGTGTGGAGAGCGGCGGCGCGAAAGAGGAGGCCGACGTGGTGGAGGAGGGCGGTGGAGGCAGGAGGCTGTGGAAGATGGAGCCGTCTATGATGAAGGAGAGGAGAGCACAGATTGTTTTTAGGGCAAAGGGTATGTGTGTCAACATTTTCATTCAGCGTGTGTTATTAGCTAAATGGTTCAGATCTGAATGGAACCATTAAGAGGTGGGTCTTTTAATCAACCAAACACATATGCCTCTGACCGATTCAGAGGTTTCCTCTGAATGGAACCATTAAGTGGCAAACAAACAGCCCCTTGTTTGGGTTTTTTTCGGGTTTCGGTTTTTCGGGTCGGGTTTTTGGCTGGGAAAAGTGACCCAATAACCGACCCGTTTAAAGTTCGGGTTCGGGTCAAAACATGTTTGGATAAAAATGAACACCCCTAAATTGCCCATTAGAAATCATGGATATCTCACTATCTTTAGGTTGCGGAATTTTTTGATGCGACAATTGCCAAAGTTTCTGATATTAAACTGGCGGCTAATTGGATCATGGGAGATATTGCTGCTTACATGAAGAATGAAAAGCTGTCGATTAACGAAATCAAACTAAGCCCCGAAGAATTAAGTGAGTTGATAGCTTCGATTAAAAGTGGAACCATTAGTGGAAAGATAGGGAAAGAGGTACGTGTCTCTACTTTCTGTTATCGATCAAATTCAATAAACATTTATAGAAATTCACTTTTTAAGTGTTGATTAACTGTTTAAGATTCTCGTGTAAATCTGTGTAGATACTTCTTGAATTAATGAAAAAAGGTGGAACCGTTAAGGGACTGATTGAGGAGAAAGATCTTGTACAGGTAAGTTATTATTTTATTATATTGAAGAGAGATCTTTAAAGAGTAAAATGCCATTTTCCGTCCATGAGGTTTGGCCAGTTTTGTGACTTTCGTCCAAAGGTTTGTTTTTCCGCATCAGGATCCAAAAGGTTTAAAATATTGTCATTTTCATTCAACTCGTTAACTCCATCCATTTTCCCCCGTTAAGTTAGGGATATTTCCGTCTTTTTTGTTAACTTAAAGAGCACTTCGGTCTAACGGATTCGGTCAAGGGTATTTTAAATGCTTGTACGTAAAGTGAAAAGGACCGAATTGCCCTTTAAATTAACAAAAAAAGACGAAAATACCCCTGACTTAACTGAGAAAAATAGAGTTAACGAGCCAGATGAAAATGGCAAGATTTTAAACCTTTTGGATGCAGATGCGGAAAAAAAAACCTTTGGACGAAAGTCACAAAACTGGCCAAACCTCAGGGACGAAAATGGCATTTTACCCGTCTTTAAAATTAAAACTTCATGCCATGATTTTGTGTTTTCTTTAACAGATAGTAGATCCAGCTGAGATTGAGAAAATTATTGATAAAGTAATTGCGAATAACCCAAAGCAGTTGGAACAATACCGCGGGGGTAAAACCAAGCTGCAAGGTTTTTTTGCGGGGCAGGTTTGATCTTTTTTATCCAACCTCTCATGAATTTCTGGTTTTTAGTTATTATAAATTTAAGCGTTAAAAACAAATTATCAGGTGATGAAAGAATCCAAGGGCAAAGCAAATCCAGGGCTTGTAAACAAGATTCTTCTGGAAAAATTAAACGCCTAAAGTTGATATGTTACGCGGAGGATTTTCTTCGCTTCCTGAAGATTTTGATGTAACTAACTTTATTTGAACTGTACTGCAGATGCATTTATTGAGATTATAGGTTACAACTGTATTTGACATTTGTCTTGAATAATTATATCAAGTGTTTTTTTGACATTTATTAGTATGCTAATGCTGGACTTAGGATTACTTTGTCTAACCATTATCATGCAAGGGTAGTTTAGTAATTTTTTTAACGGCAACAATGATATTATATCAAAGAAGCTAGCGGGGAACTAGCGGAAAAAAACCCCAATACAAGGCCAATAGGCCACCCAACACCCAGAACTTACATCAGACAAAGAAAGTTTACTCACCACCCCACATTTTTTTATACCCGTTGCACCATCCACCTTTATTGATTTCGCCCTGTTTTCTAGCCCTTCAAAAGGCATGATCTGGATGTCTTCAAACAGTCTTTCGACCCTGCATTTTTGGATTTAAAAAGTTGGTCATTTTGATATCCCCACAAGCACCATAAGGCTGCACATATGATAGATCTTTTTTTCCAGCTTTGGGGCACAGAAATTAAGTTGATGCCCGACCAATTACTTGTCAACCGCCATAACGACTTCGCATGTAAACATTCAATGAACAGATGATCAATGCATTCGTTTTTCTGGTTACAAACAAAGGACTCTAAATGCACCCCTAGCAGCAAGTTTTGTCGCCACAGGAATTCTGTCGGGAAAGCCGCCAAACGAAGCATTTCACTTTGATAGGCATCCAAGAGGACCATTAACACAAACCACCTCGGGATCTTTTTCTAAGTTTCCCAAAAGCCATCTTCGATACGTGGAGGTAGTGAATCCTCCACCCGGATCTCTTAGCCACGAACCCTACCCAAACGGATAAGCCATAAGCAAATTCTGCAATTCTAATATCTCCTCTGAAATGGCGTAGCTACTCGAACCAAGCACCAGTTCCATTTGAAGGCAGATAATAGAACATTTTTCGACTTTCTCCATTTCATACAGATTGGGGAAGAGGTGTTTTAGAGGTATTAAGCCCAGCCAAGGATGTGACCAGAAGCTTATGTTAGAACCTTTACCCGTGTAACCGTGTTCAGATTCAAATCCGGTGAATGACGGACTTGTTTATGGAGCTCGAAAGATCCAAGCAAGAGTCTTTGTGAATGTCATCCAGAGAAGCAAAAGAGACGTTGTCAATGCCCTCCATTTCCATTTAGTTAGTAGGGCGAGGTTTAGAGTTTTAAACCGAGAGCTCCCAAGTTTTTTTAGTTTAAGAATCTTGTCCCATCGAACCCAGCTAATTTTATTAGTTCCCCAAAGAAATTTTCTCCTGATGATGTCTAATGTTTTAATAACTTTTGAAGGAGCTTTGAACATTGAAAAAAGTAAAGTGGAAGACTGGAAGGCTTGTTAATACAGACTTGAAGACCACCAAAAGAATGAGCTTTGGCTTTCCAGTTGTTAAGTTTATTTTTAAACTTCAACCCAACCTGATCCCAGTATTTTACAAACTTCATATTAGCTCCCAGTGGAAGCCCCAAATGTTTAATAGGAAAGAACTCTCTTTTGCAACCAAGAGTGTTTGCAAAAAAGGCGAGCTTTCATCATCCGAAACGCCCACTCCAATTAAGCAAAACTTGTGCAGGTGATTCAAAACTTTCTTGGATTCAAATCAGAAGGGGTCGTTTGGTTCATGGAAACTTTTTGAAGGAAATGAGTTCAAAAAGAATAGGAATCTTTGATGTGTCTAGTTAACAAAACAATCCTATTTGATTCGTATATCCGTTAATGAAATCAGAATGTAGGAGCTGTGTGTGTGTGTGTGTTTATTTATCTCATCAATGAATAACAAGCTCATAACCAAAATCATGCTTCAATGAAAATAAACAGATGGTGCATTAATGAATACATCATGTGATTACAAGGACCACCAAATGGAAACCCACCGGTTAACAATAACTAAAGCACAAATGTTCATCATTCATGAACTCGATCAACTACCCAACTACCCGAGCCAAAATTGTTGCACCAACAGAACCCTAAACACGAGTGTTGGAAACTACAAGATACTCGTGACAAGATTTGATTAATCATCTATGTAAATTTAAGCTTTCTAAAGGGATATCAGAAGTACCAAAATTCCGATGTTGACCATCAGCTACATTCGTGAGTTTAAAACCATGATTCGGGAGTTGGTTAATCAACAGAGTTTCCAGCTGGCAAGCCATGCTCTTCCCGGAAACTAGAAAATACAGAAATGAAGCATTTTGCATCCCCTTCTTTGACCGATGCGCACAAATCCGACCCTGGAGATTATCCGTCTGAAATGTATGATCAAATATATTATGGGTTTGTTGCAGTAGGGAATTAAAAATATAAAAAACAATTATGTACGTGTGCCAATATATATTTGTTACATTGTTTATCTCATTTCTCTCCATTGCCAAAATATATAAGTTTTACTTTAGATTATTTGATAATAACTAATAAGTACATAAATTTTCCCCTCTTCAATCCTGAGTACGGTTAGGTATGCATTCCCCGCTATTTGTGGTCCAACAATTCGAGGATATAGTCAATGCCACATGAGATGCATACCTTATCCGAAGTACTAGAGGTGACAAATTTGGCCCATTACTTACGCATGGGTTGACTTGGGTTATGTTTTAACTCTAACGAGTAAAATACAAAAAAAATGATTCAAACAGAAACAAATTTCATTTCATCAAGAGTGTATTAAATGAATGAACCTCCCATATCACTTATAAAAAATAGATTATTACTGAAATAATACAGTCTATGTAAATGTAAATGTAAATGTAATTTTATTTAGCACACTAGATATTTATTAAAAAAATTAACCATACAAAAAAGAATACTTGTTTGAAACGGACCCATTTTACCACCTCTACCAAGCACTTGACATAGTGATTCCGTACCGGTTCATAACCCGGCCCAATACCACACCTGAAACTGCCTTGACCCAAACCGATTCCGACCGACCCAAACCGCCAGTTTGTATATCGGTTCCTACTCTCGTTACTTAAACCAATTTGGACTCGAACCAGTTTGAAAACCGGTTTAACCAACTTCAACCCAACCCAAACCGATTTGTATAGGTTCGTTTTCCTCCATAACCTATTTATGACCCGAACCAAATTCGACTCAATATGGTTTGACCAAAGTTGACCAAACCGATTCTGTTTACAACCCGAACCGGTTTTGCCAAAAAAAAAAACGAAATGTACACCTCTAACCAGTACCATGGGTTCCTAACAAAATAGTATAATTAAATTCATGAGAATAGATACATACCTCTCCCACATAAAGCTTTTTGTCAGGTCTCAAGATCACATAAACACTCGAAGTACCAATTGTTGATGGAGGGGATTGTTCCTTAGGACGTACTAAAACACATTTCACTTTAGTTTTAGTCTTTGAGGATTCATTTAGCTTTTTATGGCACGTTATGCAGACAGCATTTTCAACATCCTTCCAAAATTTCTCCGTTTGGTTTGATATTTCATTAGCAGAGGAAATACTCACTTCTTGAACGTTCGCTGGTTTATTGCAGACTTCATTAAATCCCTTATTCAAGTCTATTTTGTACACTGAATTGTACAGCTGTTCCGCTCTTTGTATTATTGCATCGGGAACACCTTCTTTTTGAGCTGTTTCAAATGCAAGACTCTCTCTGCATATTCCATCAATCAACTTCCACGTTGGTTTAGCTTTTCCGTTCACTAAATCACTTCCCATTGCTTTGTAAACGGTATGTTTTGTAGTTAGTGGTAGATTGAAAATATCATGCAAATGCGTTGATACAACGCCCAAACATCCGATTGAATCAAGAGTTTCGATAATGCTACCAGCAATACATGTCCCTTTTGCTGTTTCTGTACCTCTGCATATTTCATCCACGAGGACTAGGCTCTGTGAAGTGACTCGACTGATTATAGAACGCATCTCTGACATTTCAATCTGAAAAATAACACGCATACACAACAAACAATACATCACCATGTTGTGTAGAAAGTACACGTATATCAAAACGTTTTGTTTGTATTATGTTATAATGTTACATATTGATTCGTTCATCAACTAGTTTTTTGCTTCATGTGATCTTTTGTCAAATGAATCAGGAACTTCAAAATTGATTAAAAATTATATTATTTCAATAATTATTTATTTTTTTAGATAAAAGAATTTAGGACATTTTATGCATTATAAATAACTTTTTGGGTGACTTTTGGCGTGTTTGACCTGTTTCCTATGAACTTTTAAGCTAATCTTTTTTAGATAAAAGCATTGTCCCGATAGACCCATTCATAAGCATATATGTAAAGATTGCCACCTCTAAATAAATTCTTACGGCACCAACTATAAAAGTTAAAAACCAACATTGAGGACAAAGAGAAGACAGACATTAGTAACGCACCTGAAACGAGCTTTTCCCATCTGCAGGACTGTCATAAGATTTTACATGTAGCATAATCGAGTCAAAATGTGGAATCAATGCCGACTTAGCGGGTACCATAAATCCACATACTCCAAGAAGTGCAGCGGCTGAAATTGAACGAAGCAAACTTGATTTTCCACCCCCATTTGGTCCAGTCAGAAGAAACATTGATTTCATATTAATATTATTCAACACTGCACTTCCTTCAGCTGTATCAAACCAATATGGTGACAAACCAGTAATCTTCATCTCACGATTTCTGTTCATTTGTTCTTTTTCCTGCATACAATTGTGGTATAGACAGACTTTAAACATCTCTTTACTAGCTTCTTTTTTAAACAAACAGGCGTAAATATAATGTAGCACACACGAACAGATGCATGTGTGTGCAAGTAAGAATGTATGTGAAGAAAAGAGTGACCATAAATATGCACTAGATGGTGGAATAAATTGTACCTCAGAACGTTGGGACTGAATGAGAGTGGGGAACACCCATTTTCTTCTTTTGCCTTCACTGTTTAAATCATATATAACAATTAACTAGTGTGCCTTTTGATAATAAGTTGCAGTTATTATTAAAGAGAACATATACATTTGCTTGTAATCTCAGATTTGCTTTCAATTATGAGAAGAAATGCCAAAAAAGGATTACAAAATAAATAATAAATAAACAAATAGTGTTTCATATTATGATCAACCCTAATAAGGGACACTTCATACGTGTGACAGCAAGAGACTTAACATTAAACATTATTTTTTTTGTTGTTTATGCTAAAAAACAGGTAGCGTGTCTTCTTATATTCTTTTAATAAGGAAAGAGATCAGTATTGTTTTAGGTATTTTTTTGTAGAATTTTCACTCCAAGACATCTTGTGGGGTGAACTTATTTGTGTTATATCACGAGAGATTAGTCAATGAAGTAGAATAGATTAAATGATAAACTAACATGCCAAACAAGACAACATACTACATCATCATACTCAGTAAATCCCACCAATAGCAAAGCTAAGGTAGGGTCTGAGGAGGGTAAGATGTAGACAGCCTTACCTCTACCCCGTAGGATAGAGAGGCTGCTTCCAGTGAGACCCCCAGCTCGATTGCAGTTTTGCATCAAGCCTTGGACATAAGATAACATACTACATTAGAGAGATAAACCAGCTCTCCTATATAAAGCTCTACTTTTTCGAGAGGTAAACCAACCTTCCGAATGCCAGTCGTTATGTTTAATTTAATAATGTTACTAAACATAATAATCAAACTCTCCTAATCCCCTGTTTATAGAATTATTTTATTATTTAAACAAAATATTTACATAATTACCTAGATGCAATTCTGCATTTTTAAACCCCTTGTGTGGGGCCCTAAGTCCACCATTATATGCAAACAACTTAACATGAAGTACCAAAATTAAGATACAATGGTCAACATTTTTTTTCAGATTTAGAATACCTCACATGAGCAAACAATGCCTTTGCAATAACAAGCAACATGGAGGCAAACACAAGAATGTTAATTTCAGCTTGCAACTCAGTAGACAGTCCCCTCAACAACTCTAACACCATAGACTTTGCCTTTGCACCAGCTTCATGGTACCTAACACAATGTCCAAAAATCTAAGTTAGCAACTGTACTACTAAGCTAAAAGATTCAACTAAAAAACAAACGGGTCGAGTGGGTCAAAGATGTTTATGTGGTTCTCGTGGTCCTCTACTTAAAATGGGTTATGTATTGAGTGTGCAGTTGTGCACTATATATATACATATGTGTGTGTGCGATTTTCTTGTCTCAAGTGCGCGCTTTTTTGCGCCTTCAGCTCGCGCCTCTAACTACCTTGTAAGTGCATCTTCCACTTTCGTTGTGGTAAACCATTCCTCTCCAACTTTTCTACCCTTTGAATCTACAGAGGGCTTTAGTTGTTTAATTTGTTTTTCCCCAGGTGTATTAGCCCAAGTGGCTACTGGTGCAAAACGCTTTCCCTTGAACCAGATAGCTTTGTGTTCCCGAGCATACAAGATTTCCCCTTTAGGTCCTCCAAGCGGGGCTGTGACAGCTTTTATTCTGCAAATTATAGGAACAAAATCTTCCGTAACCTAGAAAATAGAACACATGTTAGCGCACATATTAACAACCAGTGCCTTTGTTTTCGTAGGGGAAATTGTATAGGTCAACAAACTTTTATCAAGGAAAGTCAAATGAAGAAAAGGATAGATTAGCTAAAAACTCGGGGGAAATAATAATAATACTTACAGCTAAGGATAAGGCTTCGGCTGCCTCATCCACTTCTTTGTAAACTTCTTTTAAATGGATCTTCTTAACACGATTCTTCCATGAAGACTCCATAACCTCAAAAAACTCACTTGGTATGTTCGCGTATGTGCTCAAATTTTGATCAGTTTCACCACTTAAAGATATAAGATCACCAATTGTACGAGAGATAGATTCACATTTATTCACCTGGAAACAAGCAATAACAATGACAAAGAGACAAGTCATGTGTGTCAATTAAGATTGACGACAGGATGCATATGACCTTGGTTTTAAAATGCACACATCAGGAGCGCATAATGCGCACATCAACTGATGCAGTGATGAGATCGCATTGCGTGATGTGATTCCATGATGTGGTCCGATGTGGTGCCTTATACAGTTGACCAGTATTTGAACAAGTTAGACTATCGATTGAACAAATCTGACTATAAATGATGAAAGTATCTTAGAATTTAGTGTTTAAAGGTTAACAAGTTAAAATATTAGCTATAAATATTTTTTTAGTATTTTTTGATAAAGAACACCTCGCATACGTGATGTGTGTGCTTCGCGCATCACGCATCAGCTTTTGGGATCAAGACGCATCAGATCGCTATACGCTTTTTAAACCAAGCATATGACAAGTCTTTGACAAAATGATATCAGTATTTAGTTAGTAACAAACTAACAACCTATTTATATGTCATGAAATTTCAACCGCTTACCAGTAACTCAAGGTCAATTTTCAACCCGGTTGCTACCCATGTAGGATACACCAATAATTTCAGTATCTCATTGAGCTCAGAGTTTCTATGGAGCTGCAGAATTTCATCAAGCACGCTTTTGATCTTGCAGAACTCAACATGATTAGCCTCCCTTAACTCAAGTAGCTTCACTAGCTGCAAGATTAAGGATCCGTAAATAGATATGCATGATAAACATCAAACATTCAACAAAACAAAATTGGATAGAAACAAATCATATAAGTTAGAAATAAAAAAAGCTTATTAGGCACATAATAAATTGCATTTCCATGCCTCTAATTAGATCTGCGACTGAGAAACAAACTACATTACCTTTGATGGTGCGATGCAGGTAAATTCAGGAATTGAGCACGATATATAGCCCATAAGTTTGCATATTGCTGGAACATGTTTAAAAAGTGAAACAGTTAGTTTAGAACTTAGAAAATATACTAACTCAGATTATGCATAAAAGAACGAAAATTAAATGCAAGTTAATAACAAAAAAGAATAGAACACCGCTACAGATGTGAAGACAATGACAAACTAAATACTATTTTTAAAAAGAATGAATCATATTTTGACAGAAAAATTCCAACAAAAAACAGCATATGGTGACAATGGTCAAAAAAGTAGAGAAACAGTTTCATATGTGTTTTTGGTCAGTTAAATTGTGACATAAACAAGCAAAGTCAAATAACGCCAGAATGTTCACGATCCCAAATTAACTACACTTTTACAAACCAATGAATTATAATTTGGCAGTTACCTTGAATGGTAGTTGCAGTTGCATAAGCAGGAGGGTTCAGAAGTAGATCTCTAACATAGCTGTTACAAATATAAGAATTTCAATAGTAAATAAAAGAGATATTTTTAATGAAGATCAAAGCAAAATATATGAGAGAATACTTCCTAGTTCCTACAGGCTCTAAGCTTTTTATATACTACCTTTTGGAATTATAATTAACAACCGAAATGCTAAAATGAAATGCACGAGTAACTTGTCTATACAGTTTACAAATAACAAAACTAGCTACTTACATAGCAGGTAAGCCGGTGCAATTGGAGGGAAGCAAAACTTTTAGTAAAAGAGGTATGCCTTCGGTCGGTATGACACCTAGTATTTGGTAGGAGTTAATAAAGTATTACTAGGTCCAGATACAGAAAACTATAAGCCTAAAAATATGATAACTAACCAATTTGTGAGGCGGTCCCAAGGTGCAATGGATGAGGTTTGTTTTCAGAAGCAACGGTCACATTCCTAAACGTGACAGCATCGTCAAGACCGTAAAGCTCTTTTACCTAAAATTTGCAGCATCAATAGTAAGATAATATTCCCTTAGAACATTGGATGTCAAACCCAATATTTCCCAAATTCAAAATATTTAAATTTTTCACTTGTTCAAAACGATTTTGTTCTACTGCAGTAGTTCTGGAATTGTTTAAAAAAAATTCATTCGAAAGCCAAACGTGACAAAGTTCAAAAAAAAATAATAATAAGCACACTTGACATTCAAAAGGTTTGGTGGAACCTACTGTAGTTAAGTAACATTATTAACACTATGAGATACCCATGTACATATAGAAAGAGAAATAAAAAAACACAAAACCTTAAAAAGTATCTCATTGACAATATTCCCTTCAATCCATTCGAAGCATCTGCCATTACACTCTCCCCACAATAACCCACCTTCACCAAACTCTGTCCAGCGAGTCGTTCCTATTAAAAAAAATCTAGTAATGTGTAGAGATAATTGATAATGTTCAAAATTTAAACACATGAAAATAAATTTAGAAAGATAGTTATGGTAAAACCAATTAAACAAAGATGTAATTATTTTATTTATAAAGAACAGCATATCTCAAATTATGTTGATATTCAGCCCATTAACCAAACGAGGTAAAAATTATCGATTACCTGAAGAATTGTTCTTCAATGATTTATGTAGAAATAAATGATGGTAATGACAAGTACGAAGCTTTGTAACGGCAGCCTCTTCAGTTAAACCATCCTCTAAAGAGTACGTTTTCATAGTCTCCAACACTGAAACTATGCAATACCCCTTTGCAGAACGAGAAAGCCCTAAATGAAAAAAAATAAGTTTCCTATTATAGATATATGAAAATTCAAACAAATTAGTGACACAAAGTCCCCTACGAGAGAATATGATAATGAATCAAGTGAAGATAATTTTCGCATACCAACAACTGGCATTGGTTCAGGAAATTCAAGGTCACGATCATCTTCAACAAGTCCAAAAACGTAAGGACTTCCGGGATGTGCATGCCTGTATATATTATCATATGGTGGATGTGAATTTTTGTTTTATTGCTAATATTACTTATAAGAGATGAATGCACACATATATAGTGAAAAATAAAGTCAAAACGCAAAGGCGGTTAACAACACACTAGAGGCAGGTAGCAAGACTAAGGTGAAAATATACCCGGATATAAACCGACTTTTACGGGAACGAGCTTGGGTTGGGCCCTGAATTTCCTCCACAATGCACTATAAACACATAAGCTTAAAACAATAACTATGCCTTCAAGCTCAAAGGAAAATTAATCAATAAAAATATGCCAGCAACATCATAACTCAAAGCACTTACTACTGAAAATCCGTTACTTGTCAAATCATCCAAAGTTTGGCGTAGATTCTGCATAAGGGAAGAAGAAGTGATAGGTATTCATTTCAGATTTCTCAATAGCGATTTAGAGTAGAATTACAACAACCTGAACAAAAAACATAGTATTGAAAGGTTTTAATACCATAATAGGGCAACCAGCTTTTGGAACGCCATCTGTACGCAGACCACAAAAAGGATTCAAACCAGCATACTCCACAAGTATACAAGCATCAAATCCTACAGCTTCATAAAATTCCCCAACCTAAATAGATTAGAAGTCTTCATCAATTAATATTGATTACCAAATCCAATGAATAAAATCGTTATTGATGAACATTCT